>CAODLS010473830.1:0-13288 GCA_948243855.1 Flueggea neowawraea | reverse complement strand
TCGTTTTGGGAGTCGTGCAAATTCTCCCTTTATTCACAATTACTTCGATGCAACATGATTTTAACTCATTCTCATATTCGTAATAAATTACAAATAAAACGGGTATATACGCATTCACGTATTCCCCAAATAATTGAAATCTCATTTCAATTAGCTAAATGAGAGCCATATTTGCATGTTTTTAAAATCAATTATTTTGAAAACTAATTTTTAAACCACTTTTAATATTTAAACAATTTGGAAAAAATAGTTTTGGAACACAAAAAATTGTGAATCATATGTCAAAAAATTCAGAAAAATCCAATTTTTAATTCTGCCAAAAAAATTTTGAAATTTGGAGGTCGGAACATGTGTCACGCACCGACACGCGCCACGTGTCCATACCACGTGCGCACACGAGTCGAGCATGCCTGACACGCGCGACTCCAGAATGCCGCCACATGTCGTAGTTGCTTAGACGTCTCATGCCGGAAACATGCCATAATTTCATTGGTCCAAAATCTGATGACGTGGATGACACGTGTCATAGTGTCGTGTATGCCACTTAACAGTTGTGACACGTGTCAGTTTCTCATTAGTCCACATGGCGAGTCAATCCAAAAAATTCTTTCGGAAGTTTTTGCGACGTGTCGGCTGCCGATTTGGCCACTTGTCATATATCGGATAGTGACTGATTGCCGACAATAGGTGCACATGGTCTACAGGTGACATGTCGATTGATGAGTGGTCCACATCTCGGTCAACTTTGACTGAAGTTGTTGCTCTGTCAAGTGTCGCATTCTGAGTGGGCCGTGTAGATGAATCATAACTCGCCACGTCGTCATTCTGATCAGATGAAAAATTCATTTGTAAGATTCTCACTCAGTATTTTTCGATCAGGTTTTCGTCGATTTGACGACCTTCTTGATAAAATTTCGCAACGAAACTTGGGTAATTAATGTTTGTGAGGTCACTGATCTCAAATATTTTATCAGAATTTTGAAAATCCAACTTTCAGTCTTCGGCTTCATACGAACTCGAACCAAAAACAACGTTCGGAACAAAAAGTCGAATACAATAAATTCATGGTTGATATTACAGACAGAGACCAATAAGAATTTTGAATCATAATCCAAAATTCGTTCTCCGCTCTGATACCACTGAAGGATTCTTGCTACCGGTTTAACAGATAAACAGTATATAATAGTAGGTTTGAGTTACCTACCTCGATTCCAGTGGACGCTCGACCCAACCAGCAACGAAAGACAAAGGTCAGGATGGGATCGATGTTGGTCTCACGAGCAAACCACGATCGGGTTGTCGACATGAGTGCTCGTCTGTTTCGCAGCCTAGATGCCACTTTGGATCCGAACCATCGACGAACCAGGAGCAAGTAGAGAGTGAGGCTTCCTTTCCCTCTTTCTCACATTTTTGGTGGGTATGCAAAGAATGAAATGAACTCATTCTTTCATGCTTAATATATAAGCATCAAAATGGGCCTAATGGGACATAAGCCAATGGGCTTTGCACATAGGCCATATGGGCCCATCTCAATTGGGTTCGCAAATAGGTCTCGGTCCATTATCCTGGTTCACACCTTGATTGACCGAGTTCGATTCACCGGTCATGGACGGACCGCTTTTTCCAACAATTTCACACTACGAATATAAATGAATGAATTTCTCACGAAAATGTCATTGCAAAATGGATAATTTTTTTATTTGAATAATTGATTTGATTTTTGGGAGCAAATCAAATACTTGGTCAAGAGAATTAAAATTTTAAGGTTTCAAAACCAAATCACGTGTTATCATATATTGTAGTATAATCGTACATTTTAACTTGCTAAAAATCCAATTCACCCCCCTCTTGGATTATCATTTTATTCCCCTTACTGGGACTTACACAAAATTCCTTTTTAACCAAAATCAAAGTCAAATGCGGAAGCAAACAAATATCCAATCCACACATAGAATAAGTCCAATGCAAGGCAAAGTAAATAGGTTGAGGAAAGAGAAAACAAATCTGATTTATAGTGGTTCAATCCTCCTTGACCTACGTCCGCTCCTCTAGAACCCCTAGAGAATTTCAATCCACTATCTCCTCACTTCAAGGTGGAGAGAAACCGTTTACACCACTTATTTTTGTGGAGTCAACACACAAACTGTTACACCACTTATTTTTACGGGCTTAACAAGCAAACCGAACCACTAATTTTTACGGAATCAACTAGAAAACTGTTTACCTCTAGTTTCCTAAGGCTTACTAACAATCACTCTTGTTTTTCTAAGGCAGAACAAGAAAACCTATCTACCAAAAGGAAAATAACCTTGCTTGTTACAAAATCACTCAAGATATAACAGATTTAAACTCACATCAACCCAGAAGTGTGATAGCAAGCAAATAACTCAATTGAGTATAAATGTAGAAGTAAGAGAGAAAATAAATAGTAAATTTAGCAAAGGTCTCTCTCTTATCTCTTATGATCTTGGACGTCTATTTATAGCCACCTGGTAAAATACATCCGTGATAGGTACTTATGCAAACATTAAGACTGGTGCAAATACGTCATTAAAAAAGATCTTCACCCCTTATACCAGACGATCCACCTTAGCCAAGTTCACTTGATTAGTGAATGATGCATGGTTGAATTAATCATGACCATTAGCAGTACCCTAAAGTAGCCTAACTCAACTAAGTGCTCCGAATTTGTTAAGGGTTTTAAGGCTTGAGCCACCGAGAACTGTATGTTCACAATAAAGTCTCACACTATGAAAAGAGAGATCATTATTTATAATCTTTTTCATCCCTATGGTCATATGTACCACATATGGTATGATCATATGTTGTAGTGTTCTATTATTCCCTTAGAAGAGTGTAAGTTTATAAAATTTATTAACCACACAAAAGGTTCGGTTAAAATGTATTTCTCCATATCAACCTTAATCCACTGCTTAACATGATTACTTCTAATTTTTAGACAGAATACGCTAAAAGACTCTCAATTTTACTATATGATCATTTGAGAATCAACATAGGACTTTATCCTATGGCATATGTTTCTTTCGATATGACTTTTCTTGCCCTTTTACAATGATCTCACAATTGTAAGATGCAAGATGACTTCTTGATTATGAACACAATCTCGACTTCACTTTCAAAATCAGTCTCATCTTAGTCCTTGCCTCACATATTACAAGACTAAAGTAAACACTCTTGTGAGTGGGTTACTTTTCTATCCAATATGCTATTTTACAAACAAATGTGTACTCACAACATTCTTATATGTGTATTGCACAAAGTAAATTTTTAAAGAAAATATGATTTTATTAATGGACTAAAAAATCATAACAAGGGAATACAGAGTATTGTTTTACATCCTACAAAGACCTAGAAAGACAACATATATGATGAAATCATCTCTAGCTAAGGGCTTAGTAAATGGATCCATAATCATTTCTCGCGTAGGGGTATACTTTAAATTCACCCATCTTCGTGCAACTAGATCTCTAACAAAATTATATTTGATCTTGATATGCTTAGTTGGTCCTTGGAGTAAGCAATCGATTCATGATTATCGCTATAAATAGTCAAAGGGCCTTGAGAGGTAGTTAAATCTAAGTGGTTAAGATCCTTCATCAACCAAACAACCTCTTTCACTACAACGAACATAGCTATGTACTCGACTTCTATAGTAAACAATGATACGCTAGTTTGTTTCTTGCTTCTCCATGGCACAGCTCCATTGTTAAGCAATAATGTATATCAAAAGGTGGATTTCCTCTCATCTACATCTCCGCCCAAGTCTGCATTTGTGTATCCTCTTAAGCACAAATACTTTCCTTGCTAACACAATGCAATTTAACAGTGCCCTTCAAGTATTATAGAACACGTTTGATTGCTTTCCAGGGCAATATTCCAGGGTTTGACTAGAATCTTCTTAGCAAGCTAATAGTAAAGTATATATAGGGTATTGTACACATCATTGATTACATTAGGCAACCAATGGCATTGGCATATATAAATTTCTTCATTTGTTCCTTCTCTTTTACTGTTTGTGGAAACTTTTTATAGCTAAGTTCATGGTTCTTAGCTATCGGGGTTGCCACGGGATTGCAATTTTTTATGTTAAATCGCTCTAAGACTTTCTCGATGTACCTTTTTTGTGAAAGAGCAATCAACCGCTTGGATCGATCTCTTGAGATTTTAACCCCAATGATATATTCTGGATTTCCCATGTCTTTCATTTCAAATATGGTCGATGAAAACTCTTTGACACCCTTGATATAGGTCAAATCATTACCAGCAATAAGAATGTCGTCTACATATAATGTTAGAATAACAAACTTGTCTCCCGAGCGTTTAAGGTATACACAATGGTCTTCATCGATCATTTTAAAATTGTATAAGATAATCGCCTCATGGAAGCGAATATACCATTTCCTTAAAGACCGCTTAAGACCATAAATAGATATCTTCAGTTTGCAAACTTTATGCTCACTGCCAGGCACTACGAAACCCTCACGTTGTACCATGTAGATTTCTTCATCTAGTTTTCTGTTGAGCAACACAATATTTACATCCATATGATGTAACTCGAGGTCCATAGCAACAACTAATGCTAATATCAACCTTATTGAGGCAAATCTTAGAACAAGTGAAAAGGTCTCATCGTAGTCGATTCCTTCTTGTTGCATAAATACTTTGTGACTAAGCGACTTTTTCCCTTGATGGGCTTGCCATCAACGCCACACTTAATCGAATGTATCTACTTATTCCAAATGGATTTTCAGCCTTTGGGGAGTTCAACCAATTCCCACATTTGGTTTAAACTCATAGATGTCATTTTTTCTTCCATTGACTTAATCCATTCTTCCTTACTTGGGGATTCAAAAACCTCTCGTATGTTTGCCGGTGCTTCCACATCTAGTGGGATTTTGGTTAAGAAAACTTCACTCGGCTCATCTATCGAAAAACGTTGTGGAACTTTAGCTCTCGCCGACTTACGTGGCAGTTTTGCCTCTTGATACACGAATCACATGTATTCATCAAGATTTGATATACTCCCACTAAAAAAAAAAGATTCTCATTTTGATTTGTCATAGGATTTTGACTCCCACTCAAATTAGGATTCATACTCCTACTCGAGTTAGGATCAGGAATATCTGTATTGGCTTAAGGTGAAAGGTCTAACTTTCATCCTCAGCCACGAAATCTCTCCCACTTGGATGGAGTGATCCAGAATGTTCAAGTTTATGTGTTTCATATCAAGTGAAGCTCTTACTCACTTCTCCCAATTTTGAAAATTCCCTTTCAAGGAATATGTCGTCTTGAGATTTGTACTCGGTCACCGTGCTTTCTTATTGGTCCCCCACTAGGACATATTCTTTGGAGGCTTTAGGATATCTTATAAATATTCCCTTCTACCCTTTAGGCCAAGCTTTCATTGCTTGCTAGAGGTGTCATACGTGTAGATTGCACAACCACATGTCCTCAAGTAAGATAGGTCGAGTTTGCGACCTTTCCACATCTCGTAAGGTGTGGTGGCAACGGATTTAGATGGAACGCGATTGAGGACATAAGTTGTTGTTTTCTCCCCAAAAAGAGATCGGTAAGTTGGCTTCTTCCATTATTGATCTTACCATATCAAGGAGTGTTTTATTTTTCCTCTCCGCCACACTGTTTTATCGTGGGGTCCTGGGGATTGAAAATTGGTGTTCAATTCCCCTTTCATCACATAATGCCTTAAATTCTTCAAAGAGGTATTCCTAACCACAATCGGTTTCTATCTAGTTGATTTTCAACTATACTCATGAATCTTTTGAAACAACTTAGCGCTTCTGACTTATGAAAAATCAGATAGATGTGACCATAACGTGTATAGTCATCTATGAATGTGATGAAGCAGTGCATTCCATGTCTTCCTCTCATGTTCATTGGTACACAAACATCAGAATGGATAAGTTGCAATGGATATTCAGCTCGCGTTGGTCTACCAAAAGGTTTTCGCACTAGTTTTTTCTTAAGACAATTATCGTAAGTTGGTAACTTGAATTTTTTGTAGATTACATAACATACCACCCTTGGCTAGACGACCCATATGGTCTTGGCCAATATGGTTGAGCCTTGCCTGCAATAGATTAACATCACTCGTACGATCCAGTGAAGAAGCAACATAAGAAAAACTAGCATTATTGTTATTAACATACTCCAAATCCATAACAATAAAATCATCCATGGAAAACCAGAGCCATAATAAGTACCACTAAAAAAAATCTACTTTATCGTTCTCAAAAGACAAAGCAAATCCATTATTCATCAAAGATAAAATTGAAATCAAGTTTCTTTATATCATTGGAGCATAGAGGACATCATATAGCAACAACATTTTGCCACCACGCAAGGTCAGCATACAAGTACCAATACCTTGGACCTCCACTTTCGTAATGTTTCCAACATATATCCATTTTTTCCCTTAAGAGGACTCTCCGGAACTGGACATACACCTCACGCTATTTACTCATGTGGTCGGTCACTCATGAATCAATCACCCATTGAGGATGCCATTCAGTTAGGAATACAAAACTTGCCACACAAGCATAATGTAAATAAGAGTAAAGGCTTTGTACCTTTTTAAGATCATTGCAGTCTTTAGCAATATGCCCTCTCTGTTGGCAGTTGTAGCATTTCATATTTGAAATGTGGGACTTACTCTTAATCTTTTTCTTTTGATGCCCTTTTGGTTTATGTTTACCTTTGAAATCCTTTTTCTTGTTCTTGAAGAAGAATGCCTTCTGCTTTATCTTCTCTTTGCTGGTTGAGCCTTTTTAGGGCCTAGAATAAGCTGCATGAGCCTCAACATTGATCTTGAGAGCTACTAGACGGTCCTCCTCCAACTCAAAATGATGCACCGTGTCATTGAAAGTTTGGATGTAAGAAGCATGCGTCAAGTGCTTCTCATATGATCCCAACCGCTCGGTAAGGAATAGATCACAACTTGATTTTTTGCTCCTCGGTCAGCTTATGACCAACATCGCTAAGCGCACTGATCATATTCCCCATTTCCCTGAGGTGCTTTTTAATGGTATGATCAGGGCGTGCTTAGGATGTTTCAAAATTTATGGTTAAATCCCAGAGCTTAGTCAGCGACACGCCGCCAAATTTCTCTTTCAACGCAGCCCAGAGATCTTTGGCATACTCATAGCCTTTGAATTGCTTAGTTATATCATCATCTATTGCACTCAAAATGATGATATGAGTAGTGGTATTCTTCTTTTTCCAAGTGACATAGTCTTCATGGTCACGCCTATATTGAGTGGTATTGCCCTCCTTGGGTTTAACCATAATCTTCTCCAATGGATCAGAAGCCTCTTACTTTTCAAGCACATATTGGACTTTCATAGGTCAAATCTCATAATTTTTTCCTTTCAATTTGATATCTTTGTTAAGCTCTGCAATAATTGATTCCGAAGCAGTAGACATATTGTTTAGAAATGTATAACACAAAGTGGCGCTAAATGAGGAAATACACCAATACACAAACATTTACTGTCCATTCATAAATTAAACAAATGCAACCAATTGTGTAAGTTTTGAATTGAATAGTACTACTAGGTGTTCAATTACCATGTCTTTCTTAAAAACTAATTACATTAAATTCAATTTCAAGGATAGTAAATGGACAATCCACCCAACTTATATGATTCGGTCTCTAAGTTATTCTTAATTAGGCTTACTATGTTGGTTATTGTATTTGTGAGTCCATGCACAATTAATAATGCAATTATATATATAGAAACATTAAACATAAATAATTGCATTTACAACAATCAAGCAACTTAACACAATAAATCGCTCAAAATAATAAATGCAACCAACACAATTTATTATCTCAACATAGTAATAATGTAAACAACTAAATGTCAACAAACCAAATGCATAAAGCATTTCCATAAAATTTATTTATGTACAAAATGACAAATAATCAACAACTTGTCCCTCAAATCAAAAAACTATAAGGCTCATCTGTTGTAAACTAAGGTCCTTAGAAGTGACTCTCGAACTTCCTCCCATAGTTCCTCAAGAAAGGTGTATGATAGGTTTCGAAGCCATCGACGTTATATGTCACGACCACTACGCAAGATCATCGGAAGGCTCGGCTGCATGCACCTAAATACACCATTCCTATGCATATCAATTAAGAACCTCCTTAGTATGGCTCTATAGTTTCCTTCCAATATGGAGGCAGCGAACCACATTCTATGGTATATGTTAGGGAATGAGTTATAGACCAGATCAATCATTCCACCATGTTGGTATCTAGGTTGAGACCACATCACCATACAAATTCCTGGATTGCATTGTTCATTCAAACAATAGGTGGCACAACCCCATCGATATCATACTTGCATATCATGGGGTCCATATCTATATCCCATAAATCTTCCTCCATCCATCTTAACTCAGCCTTCGCGGTCGGGGTCCTTGCTACCATTGGGATTTGGTATCTCATCATCTGAAATAGATACACATAGGTAGGTTAGTACAACTTACATACCTTATTGATTGATCATCTAGTCAATAGATGTAGCCAAAACAACATGTATAAAATACAAAATGCTTTAAATGTATAAAACAATTTTTTTGAATTCAAATAAAAATAGAAAATACATACTTTACATTTAAAAAACACCAAATAATTCAAGAAAAAATGGTTCTGGAATTCCTAAAAATTTCACAAAATATACCAAAAAATCCAGAAAATATTATACGTATTTCTGTAAAATTTGAAAAATTTTGGACCTCATAAAACTCCACCTGTACCCTTACATGCCCAAGTGCGCCGTTTGCCACGTGTTAGTGTCTGAGAGGTCCACATGTCCGACCTTGACACGTGTTAGACTGTGAATGGATGCAGATGGCGATAAGGTCTTATGTGGCACTTACACGTGGTGATCTACATACGATACCATATGGCAGGGGGCACGGGTCATCGTCACATTTGTCCACATGTACCTCGGGTTGGCCAGACAGCACTGGCACATGCCAGGTTGAGGTTAGTCCACGTGTCCATCTTGTTGAATAGTTAGATGTGCCACATGTCATTGATGTGGCGTATGGCGTGGATGTCTATGTGGCATCATATGCCATGTGGCGGCTTGTGAGTGGACCTTGATGCTGATGTGGAAGTCCGACCATTAATGCCACATGTCACTTTTGTGGCAGCCTATGTGGTATCCTTTGCCACGTGTCGTCCTCTCATTCGTTCAAGTTGTGCGCACGTGACGCATAGTCAACGTCCATATCAAATGACCTCTGTCGCTTGTCGCAATCTGAGTGGTCCATGCAGATTGCTTTGGCCAATCAGAGCTTGACACATCTTCCTTAACTCCTTATTCATAGCAAAACAATTTTCCACCTCACAAACAATAACATGTCTATTTTTGTGCGATTTGATGGCCTTTCCTGTGGAATTTTACTATGAAACTTCAGTTGGGTATGTTATCGAGCCTCTTGAGTCGACTAGTACACTTGGTTTCTCGAAATTTGTACTTTTGAATTTTGAGTTTACACTGTCTTACACAAAAGTCAAACTAAAACAGAAGAAAGTCGAATACTAAAAAATACAAAATGACTCCTAGGCATTGCACAGATACAGAGGCATGTAGATTTTCAATAAACTCACTCAGAAAATCATCCTAATGCTCTGATACCACCAATGAAAGAGCGCAAAAATCAGACCAACATGAAGTATTAACAGTGGGAACGATTTGTGGATCGAAGACTTACCTTGAAACCAACAAGGACAATGAAGAACATTGGGTTGACAAGATTGATGCAAGCCTCTACAATTGAACCACATGCTCTACAGAGACGAAACAACCGATTGATGCTCCGCCTAGAAGCCTATTCAGGATCGGGATTGATCAAAGAAGAACTGCATATTTTCTTCTTCTGCCTTTTTGGAGAACGTTGTTTCTATTGAGAGGTAGAGGTAGAGAACGTGGTTTTCTCTTCTATATCTCTTTTTATCTCTTATCTGTATTTTAAACAACATATAAGGTAATTATCTAAATCGACTTCATTTTAGTTGGGCTTTCTTAACCTAATTATGAAGCCCACAATCAAACACTAATGTTGGTTGGGCTTGCCAGTCAACCCGACAACTGATGGATTCGGGTTCCACCTATTAACGTCATGGGTAGACCCGATTTTTCAACAATAGAGAAAAATATTCAATGATGGCATTGGAATATTGACTTAGCCAAGTCTAGTTAATTAATATTTAGTTGCAAATATATATTCTTAAAAATTCAAGAAAATTAATTGAATAAGAGTACTATGTATTATGCAATTTTGAATCAATTATAGAAGCATTCCTGCACATATAAGAAAAAATGTTGAATATGATCAATAAATTTTAAAAATTTCAATCAACTTGGTTGAATTTGGTTAAGAAGTCTAAACTAGTTTTATTTTTATTTTATTTGTTCTCATCAAGGATCAAACCCACGATCTCTTGATGTTAAAGTTGACTATAGTCCTAAGTGGACAAAGTCCAAAACAATTATTTTACCCCCTACTTCCACCAATGTTCGAACTTAGAACGTCCACCGATAAACATTAGATGATTACCACCAGACCTAATCATTTGGAATAGTTTTAGGTTTTTAACTTTAAAATATAATAAGTTGACTTATAAACTTATAATCTAATGATTTTTAGAGTTCAAAAATTTTAATTCAAAAAAAAAAACACAAGGTATTTTTATTTGAAGTCATACCCTCTCAAGTCCCTTGAAAAAAGAATTTTAATTCGCAATGTAAACCAATAAAAAAAAAATACAAGAAGTTTGCCCGTTTGGAGAAAAAACCACAAGGTATTTTTATTTGAAGTCATACCCTCTCAAGCCCTTAGACGAATTCACATAGGCTTGACTTCAAAAAAAAAATGGAAAGAACGGAAGAAACCACCCTTTGAACTTCAACTTACAACTTCAAATTTTAATATGACTGCAGTTGAATATTAACCGACCACAAGGTTGCACCCACTGGAACATCTCCTTTAAATACCCCTCTTTATCATCTTCACATTCCCCACAGACATTCACATCCACTTTCTCCTCTTTCTTCTCTGATATTGTCTTGGTTTAAGTAGAATTGCCTCTACTTTGTCCTCATTAATTCTCTCCTCCATTTCCTCATGGAACTCGAACAACCCACGTCTCGAAATGTCAAAAACATGAACCCCACAAATTCTCAAACATTTACTACGTCCATATTGTCGAAGCACTCTTCTTCTTCGTCCAATGATCTTTGCCACCACTCCGAGTTTTTCAGGACACTTGAAGTTGGTGTTCCTAATACCAAATCAGCTGACAAAAAGCTCTCGTGGCTTAAAAATCAAATCATTGGCGACGATGCTGAATTCGATTCTCCTTTCGGCAAAAGAAGACTCACGTATGCTGATCACACTGCTTCTGGTCGATCTCTTCACTACATCGAAAATTTCATCATTAACAACGTTCTTCCATTTTATGGTACGTTTTTCCGATTCAAGGTCATAGTAACTACGATTTTTCTTGGTTGGTTTTTGCGTGTGATCTTAAATTTGCATTGTTGGCATATTAATTTTGTTGAACTGACTTGTTTTGGTTCGATTTGTCAAAATGTTACGAACAGTATAAAATCTTTGTGTACTTGAATTAACAAATGGAAGAGTTGCATATGTGATAGTTGAACTGTAATGATATTGACAGCATACATATATATATGTATGTTGTCATAAGGACTTCCGTTTTCTAAAAATTCTGCTGATACTTCCACAATTACGTTATTTAAAATTATTTATTTATTGATTTTTTTTTTTGAACTGAAGTTATTTATTTGTTGATTAATTGTTTACGTTTGTCAATTCTCAATTTGCTATTGGATCGTTGCACTAGTATATGGTCCTTTTTTTTAATTGATTTATTTAGATTACGTGAAAAGGGCGTACTAGAGAGAGTAGACTTCACCACGTATAGTTTCCTTGAATCACAATTTCTTTATTTGTAAACTCAATTTTTCAATTGCCGTCCACATTTAGCGGCATCCTATTGGTTTAAACGTGTAACTTTTCATATGACAAAGTTTTCAAGTACGAACTACAGATATGTACATATCTGGCTGTTGATTAAAAGTGGAGAGTTGACAAAATCAAAATATTATACCCCTCAGGGGTGGTCTAGCGATAGGAGAATGGTCACAAGTCCGTGATGTCTTGGATTTGAGCTCACGAGGGAGGGGCAGTTGTTAGGGATTTTTAATTTTACAGTACGAATTTTGGATCACGCAATAAAATTTAGTGGATAGCTCCTAAGGTTGTTAGCTCCTGACGAGATGTTACGATGATCACACCTCACTCGAGTCCAAGTCCGACTTCGTGATATCAGTTATGACTCTAGGAACATTCTACAATGGAGAGTAATATATGCATGATAACGTCTAACAGGAATACACTACTACTTGTCGCTCTCAGCTCCCTTTTTTTCGGTAAAAAAAATATATTATAGAAGACAAACATTCATATTAAGCACAATTTTTTTTTTTGCATTTTACACATATAATTGTTTTTTTCTTTTTTCACCACCTTAAAGCAAATTTTAAGGATTATCAAGTTATCCACTTTATAAAAAAAATCAAAAAAGAAAGAGAATTAGATGCAAACGCTAAGAATTTGTTTAAAAAATATAGGATTTAGCAGATAATATATATATATAAAATTAAATAGAAATATATTGAAGAAAGTGACATTCTGCAAAATACTATATGCTGAAAATGTACGCAAAGAAAAATAAGCCCTAATAGTTTTGAAAATGAATTGATATGCAGGAAACAGTCACACCACAGACAGCTATGTGGGCCATCATACAACAAAAATGGTGCACGAAGCAGCCGCATACGTCAAGAAATGCTTAGGCGGAGGCCAAGAAGATGCAATCATATTCTGCGGCTCAGGCTCCACAGCCGCCATTAAAAGGTTGCAAGAAGTGATGTGTATCGCCGTGCCGTCGCCGATAAGAGAAAAGATGATCAAATGCATGGGCGACGAAGAGAGATGGGTTGTGTTGGTAGGACCTTACGAGCACCACTCGAACCTGCTCTCATGGAGAGAAAGTTTGGCTGAAGTGATTGAGATTGGTTTGGATGAGGATGGTTTAATAGATATCAATGAATTGAGACGAAAATTGGAGTTATACAAACATGCCAATAGGCCCATTTTGGGTTCGTTTTCGGCTTGTAGTAATGTTACTGGGATTTGTTCGGAT
>CAODLS010473724.1:0-19566 GCA_948243855.1 Flueggea neowawraea | reverse complement strand
TGTTTCTTACCACTGTTTTCAAATTGCTCAGTTATCACAGATACCCTATCCTGGAGGTGCAAAAGCTATGGTCCCTGAGGCCCCAGCTCTTCCAAATAACATTCTGTTTATTCAAAATCTTCCCCATGAGACCACTACAATGATGTTGCAAATGCTTTTCCAGCAGTACCCTGGTTTTAAGGAAGTTAGAATGGTGGAAACAAAGCCAGGAATTGCCTTTGTAGAGTATGGAGATGAGATGCAATCCACTGTAGCAATGCATGGACTACAGGGTTTCAAAATAGAACAAAATCCCATGCTGATTACATATGCCAAGAAATAGAAAGAATCTGTTTCTGGTGTTGAAAATTAGGTCAAGGCTACAATCAGTGACCTCAACTAGAATGTTAAAACATGCAAGTCATTATGTTATGTAATAGTTACACTCAGGTTGAGGCGTAGGAGTTTTCACGTATGATGTGTTGTTATAGTTGGAGAGTTGTCATATTTCTACTGTTGCAAGTTTATTAGTGCAACTGATTCATCAACTGGTGCGAGTTAACGTAATTGATGTTTATGAACCACCGAAGCTACTGTTGCTTGAAACGTCGTGCGTTAAGCCGTTAACTCCACGATAGTTATACTTGTAAAGTTGCCATCTCTATGAAACTTTGGCTTAGCTGCCTGAGAGTGGGTGCTTATAAAAATGGGAAAGCAGTAGAAGATGAATTTAATCTTCTCCAGGCACAGAATTCAGTTCAGTTGCCAAAATTTAAGTCTGAACAATTGCTAATGCTCACGAAACAGTAGTAAATTTTTACATTATGCGTGCAAGCTTCATAAGAACAAAAATGGCAAATTACCACCAATCTGCTAAAAAGAATGTTAATTAAACAAAGCTTATCCAATCGATAGGCTCATTATACTCTCCAATTCAGTATAGTGCTTTAACAACTTGTCTTTCAATTCCTTCTTCCACCCCTGAATCAGTCTTTCTTGTTTCTTGATAATCTCATTCTTTATCTTCAATTCTTCTTCCATAACTTCAGTCTCCTGGTTAAGACCATTACAACACGGTACCCCGTTAAGCACAAGGGCTTCGAAGCAATAGATCAAAAACAATCTCTATTTCTTCCCGTGTGAACGAGAAATTACGGCTATTTTAGTTGAGAAAATAATTTTTTGTTTCTGTTTTTTGTTTTCTATTTTGTTTTTATTTCTCAAATAAAATAGATTACAATAAAAATTTTCAGTTTTTTATGAACAAATTTTTTACTTTTTCATTTATATTTTCTAGAAAACAATAGAAGATTTTCTTAACTAAATAGGCTCTACCTTTCTTAAAGTTTCAGTTGTACTTGGCTGCTCTTCACGTTTGAAACCAATGAAATACAATTGAAGTTTTTTGGCAGCCTCCATGAAGTCCCTGGCATGCCTCTCGACAACAACTATAACAATTGCAAAATAAAAGATCTATTCAGCAGTTAGACAAACTTACTGCTAACATTGTGTATGATTATCACCAAGAAAGAAATATCTGCCTCCTCCAACTTCTCTCAGTGTCTTCGACGTTTACTCACAGAAAAGAAGACAGTAGGGTGACGATGCAATGACTTACGATGAGTGATCGCTTAGTTTCACTTCTTAAGTTAAATTAACCAGTAAACAAGCTAAGAATATGGAGACTACCAATTTATAATATGTTATAATATTCTATTTGGGGAATATTTGAACAAACAATTCTCTGCTTCATGATTCAAGATCAATTCGTGCAATCCCTCGAAACGTGAAGGACTCGGTGCCACTAAACAAATTCCGCACATCGAAAAGAACATATCCATTCGTCAACACAAAATTCAAGTGGAACGAATAACTTTGAACCAGCAAATATCCAAAATTCATGTGCTTGAACACTATAAATTTCTACCAAGCAACAGTTTTTGTCGAACAATTTAGTGAACATGAGAATCAAACTCTAACAGCAAATCAGGACCGCCTGCCCAGGCAACAATCTTTCTTATGAAGCACGAAAGAAGAAAACTTGAAATACTATTGGAGGGTAACTAACTCTGATGTGAAGGATGAGGCGATCGGTCGATGGCCTGGAGCTCTCTGGCGGGCAAACAAGGAAGCAAAGCAGCCTCTAAAGCCATCACGCACGCCATCATGTCTTCTCGCGCTGGCTGCTGCTGCTGCTGTTGCGACGGTGACTGCAGTTGCGGTGGATCCAGCTGTCGCTGCTTCTCTGTCATTTCCGATGCCCTCCAACACAACTTGCAGGTTAAAAAAGCTTGTCCTCCTCCGTGAAAGATTATTCAGCCAATTAAGTTAATAATTTGATGAAACCCTAGCACAATTGTTGAAGAGAGAAACAATCCCATTAAACACATACAATAAAAATGCCTAAATATACGACCAGCAGTATTAATCCGAAGGAGATGAAGAAGGGAAAAGGATTGCTGAATCGAAGTTTCATACTTCTTAAGCCTTCAAGGAGCGAGAGTAGAAGTCGACAGAAAGAACGAACCGGATCGGGGAAGAAACGGATGAAATGCGCGTCTTCCCCTACCAAACGAGGTTACTTACTTCTCTTGAGCTGGAGCTGCTGGTCGACGCGGCAAAGATGGGCTTCCTTGTGGAGGCTTCCGCAGGAGATTACAACTCCAAGATTTTAGCCCGACCAATTTCGTTCCATGCCCAACTCTTAGCGCATGACCCACCAGGAAAACCAAGGTTTGGTTTCGCGGGGCCTACTCAGAAATTGTAGTAGCGTACCGGAGGCCAATGCCAAAGTGACCAAACCACGCGGTGGGCGGGCCTCCTCCTCACTCTTCCGAAATTTAAAACCGCTTCATCCCTCGCTCTCAAATTTCTCCTCCACTTTTCAAACAAAGAAATGGCCAACAAACTCAAAGTAGACCAACTTCAAGCCGAGCCACCTAAACGAGGACTTGATATCACTGGAACCAAGCCTCTCCTGGTTATTCTCCATCTCTCACTGCTTTTCATTTAATGGTGTTCCTCGTCAGTTGTTTCGGTTTTCACTGTTTGCAGTTTAACGTCATTAAATAGTTAAAAAGTAATCAGTGTTTGTAATAAGTTGAACTTTTAGTTCTTGATTTAGTTTTAACACTTCTGAAATGAAATATGAAATGGTCGACTTCTGAAGTTGGTAAGAATCAGCAAGTGATTTCACTTCATGTTAACAAGATGCTGATTCTAGCTCATCAGAAGTTGGAATTTCCTAATTGTTTTCGGAAATTCTTTTTGCAGAGAACTTTATACCTCAATTCCACATGACTTTGGATTTAAGAAAATGTGTAAGCCACTAGCTTAATTTGTGACATTCTTGTTGAACTACGAGCACTGTAATTTTGCAGTTGTATCTTCTTTTTTCTAAAATATTATCAAACTGTGGATGATTTGGAAATCTGATTATGGCAGGAGATTTTGTTATTGACACGCCTCAAAAGTTGAAATCTAAATTGGAAATGGTAATTCCCGTTTCTCTTCAAGTCATATAAATCGGTTTAGTTATGTAGACCTTTGGTGCTCGTCGACCAAATTCTACATGGAAAATTTCACTTATTTCCTTTCATTCTGAAAATTATTCTCATCTTCTTTAGTCTAATTAAAGGTTGAAGCCCTTGGAGAGATCGAGGTTGCAACAAAGTTATTGGAGGATGATGCTGGGATTGCAGGTAGTCTTTGCTTCACTCTTCCTCTACAGCTGGAGGTAGTTAGTGTGGTTCTGCATGTCGAAAATGTTCTAAAGTTATTCCACGTGATCGCTTAGGAGTCTCAAATAAGGTGTTGCTTATCATGTAGTTTAGTATTGAATCAAATTAGGCCAGAATAATTAAAGGACTGCTCTCCGCCTGTCATTTGTAATTGTTTTCTTTTCCAGCTTCGTTTATCTAAATTGTATATTGCTATAGGATGATCCCTTGTATGGCTGTTACAAGCGCCCGAATTTGCCAATTGACGCCAATTGAAGTTCATTCTGATGAATTCTCTATGGTAATTTCTGTATTAAATTTTAGTATTTTAAGGATAGATCTTGCTACTTTTTACCACTTTTTCCTTTTTAAATTGTGAATGTGGCGAAGGTGCAATTGTAACCTTTATATTTGGTATGTTTTTTAGAATTTTGGGTATAGCAAACCGTTATGGTTTTGTTTAATTAGTGGAGTGACCTCTGCCTTTGCAGAACACACATGCCAAGACGCATTCGCACTATACAGTTGATATTGTTCAAGTATTCAATGCATCGAGAGAAGGTGAAACAGAACTCTTTGCAAAGGTGATAATGCAATTTCCTGTGCCATAACTGGCTGTTTACGTACCTTCCTCTATTCTTTTTGGTATTTGGGGAAAGTTCCTTTTTTGAACAAATAATTAGGAAGACTTTCAATTATTGACCTGTAGTAACTAGTTTCTCCTCATACATGCTAACAGTTCTGAAGGACAAACAATGGAATGGTTTTGTGGCATGGTTCTCGTCCCACAAACTGGACTGGAATTCTCTCTCAAGGTCTCCGTTTCACAACCTTACCATTCTGATAGTAATAATTGTTGAAATATGCTATTTTTGCAGCTGAAAAATCAGAATTAGAATAAGTCAAGATTTGATAAATTAAGTTAAATATGTGCTAGAATAAGAATTGGAGATATGACGTTCAAATTTGAAGTTTTTTGTTCCATGATTTTAGGCTTAAGTTGTTACAATTTTCTCTATAAATACTTCCAGCAATGAATGAATAAATAAATATAACATTCACACCAAGTTTATATATACTTTCATACTTACATTCTTCACTCCTACCATAAAAATACCAACAATAATGCACATGCATGTGGTAGATATGTGCATTACGATGTTGTGGCAATTTAATTTATGCTTTGAATTCCTATGACTAATTGCAAATATCAACTTCTGCTCACAAACTACCAGGTTTGCGCATTGCTCCTCCTGAAGCACCTATAACAGGGTATGTGTTTGGCAACGGGCTTTACTTTGCTGATATGTTCTCTAAAAGCGCAAATTATTGCTATGGGACTCATGCTACTCCAGCTGACGTGCTGCTTTTGTGCGAGGTATAGATATGCTGCATATTACTTAAGTTAGCCAATGAACCAGAGCGTCTAATGTATGCATGGGCCAAAAGCATGAATCTTTGTTTACTTTTATGTGTATATTTCTGGTCAATGAGACCTTTCTGATATTTGAGAAATATGTATTGCAACTTCTAAATTTTTCTATGGAAAGATGCTGCAATTGTCGGCTTAGTATCTCTGACCGGTCTCTCTATATCAGAATGACTACTAATGTTCTACTTATTTGAAATGATTATGATTGCATCAACATTGTTCAACTGTACTTGGCATGAGATCAGACGCTTCGGGTTGCACTCGGAGAGATGGCTGAGCTTTTACAAGCAAAAGATGATGCTGACGAGCTACCAGAGGGGAGGGTAAGGTTTGTTTCAATGATACCTTGGTTCAACATTTTTATCTGGTGTTAACGAAATAATGGTTCCATAAAATAGAAGTTTCGTAAGTAACTTGGGTTAGTGGAACGGATGAAGTATTAAAAGTGCATGATGATGAATTTACATTAATTGCAGTTTTCGGTACAGCTTGGGATCATTCATAGCTAGTTCCTTTGTCTTTCTTGTTACAAATGGTAAATTTACCTTAATAAATGAATGCCAAAAGTCCTCCATCCTTTCATGGGGAACTAACACAATTGCGTGCTTCCAACCTAATTTTTTCAGCACAAAAGGAGTTGGGGCAACGGCTCCTGAACCGGCAGATGCCAAACTGCTAGAGGATGGTGTAGTTGTTCCACCAGGGAAGCCAAAGGAGCAACGACGTCCCAAGGTTAGTTCCTTAATGTCATAAACCCTGCATGCGCACACACTTATGATCGTGAAAGGACATGCCTACTGTTGGACGTTAGTTCCTTGTTCAGGGTACATAGTTGATGCATTGATGTATAGATTGCATAAGTTAAAATCTCATTTTGCAATTTGTTGCAGGGTGCCTTATAGTACAACGAGTACATTGTGGATCAGATTAGGATGGGTTACGTGGTTCAAGTGGATTTGAAGTTCAAGCGTTAAGTAGCTTCAAGTTTCAATTGCAGATTTACTGGAGCAGGTTCGATAATATTAGGTGTATGTAGTTTGTGAATGCATCGAACCTGGTTTGGCATTGTAAAATTTTGGAAAGTGGGATTCCTTTTACCCTGCTATAGTATTCGGTTTGTGGAAATGGAGGTGCTAGTAATTTGGGTTTGCTTCAGCACTTGATCAGTAAAATTTGTAAGTAAATTGAATAATCTATCTTAAAGAATTGAGAGCGAAATTAAAAAAAAAAAGGAAGGAAGAAGCAATTGATTAAATAAACGCAGGGTGGAATTTGGGGTCATAGTTGAATCACTCTTTTTGTCTTGCGTAAGAAGAACATAGATTCGGGCATGAGGTCATCATCAAATCCAAAGATATAAATGCTAGCGTGTGCACTCCTCTTGGATAGTAAATGCTTTACTTGATCACACACTCGTAAGTCGTATCTATTCGAATGCTTTTGAAAAACTTTACCCATGCTTTGCTTTGGCAATTTGAGTATTCAGTACATTGTTACACTAACACCTCCCTACAGAAAAGCGGGTAGGCACATATAAATATAATTTTAGCATAATGTATATATATATATATAGCATGATTCACATATTTGAGTCTGGCTGGGGAAAAGAAAAAAGGGAACAGCACCAAAACTAAAGGTGGTGACGTCCCCGAGAAGAGGCTACAGTAGCACCCAAGTCTACAAGAATTTAGTACTCACCAACTTTAAATGGACGTTTACCTAGCCACAGTTAGGAACACTCACAATCTGCTCTGCTTCCCTCACTCGGGGAAATAAAATTCACTACTCTTCTCGAGTCACGGCTCGGATTGATCATGAGAATTGCTCCAACCAATATATATATATATGGAATTTAATTTGTAGTGAAATAAACAGAGAGGGTCAATAACTGCGTCTCTCCATTATTTTTCTTTTATTTTTTATTTTTGCATAAGCTAACAATAACTACGGCTCTGACAAGAAGCAATAAAACTAGTGCAATGGCAAGCAATCCTTGAAGTCTCCATATATATAAAGAGCACCATAAATTCTGGGGGAAAAAGCTGATGCCTACTCCATATGTAGGGAATCATATCCACCTCTCTCTCAGGAACTTCCACACACTCAAACACCTCTCCCCCAACACGCAAACCCCTTACGTTCGGGTCTTACATTATTCTCCCGTTTCTTTTCTAATCCTAGTCTTTCGAGAGGGGGAAACAAAAAAAGATAGACGTGGGACCCAGAATCATGGCACGAGATTCTTGATCGAAGGGCTAGTATTTGGTGGGCAAAAGGTAGTATAAGAGTGCGATCAGTGGCACTGGATCGTGTAAAGAAGAAAGGGGAGGGTTTTGGTGAAATTAAGGCGGACGACATTACCCTGCTTGCCCTTCCTTAGAAAATCTCCTTACTTTGAATTTGTTGTCGACCCAACATGATTGCATGGCATGGCTCCTTTGCTTCCTCCGCATAGTTCACTTTGAATTTTGCAGTCTCTGCAGTGCTCTTTAATAAACCCCACCTTCCACCCTCCCTCCACTTTTCGACGTCTATAAATGGGCGACCTTCGCAGTTCGTCTCTTGCCCTATTCAACACACACACTTACACTACCATTCTCACCTTTAAACTAGCCAGCTTGCAAGTGATTATATTGCTCTTCATTAATAGGTGAACGATCCTTGCTGGAGAAGCAGGGCACGTGCAAGAGCCTGGCTAGAGGACTATCTGCACGTGCTCCCCTTCTCCAACAGTGTTTCTCACCTTCTTCATCCTATCCAATATCCATCCATCTCTTCGGGCATGCATGCACTCGTGCATGGTTCTATATATACGCCACTGCAATGCTTAATTAGTTGCTTACACTAATATGTTAATTACCCTTATTGGTAGTAATAAAACCTGCTTAAATTAAAGATGTACCACAGCACTACGTGCGAGCTGGCTACTGCCTGTGACTGATCAAATCCTTCACTTGATTCCAACTTTTTCTATGGTTTCACTTCAATATTTTTGTTTTTCCCTTTTAAGTTGTTTCAGTTCAGTGCTAATGTTTGTGTTCTGTGCAGAAAAAGGTTTCCGTGGCGTTGGATTGGAGAAAACGGATTTGTTGGCTACTATTCTGAGTTAATCTTTTTTATCTGCTTTTAAGAGTGGAAATTGATTCTAATTTAATTGAATTGTTAAAATAATGACAACACATTAAAATGGCTCACTTATGATATATGTGTAATGAAATAATTTTAATGTATTGTCATATTTTTATCCGTTAGATTAAATTAACAGTTGAACATAAAAGCTTTCATGGGGCGATATTACTTACTCACCCCAGAGAGAGAGGTTTCCGATGCCAGAAAAGATTTGGGAACTTGGACGCCGCATATATATGCACGCCACCAACTTTGAGAAATAAAAATACTGAGATTGATGCCACTACTTTTTTTTTGGGATGGACTATCCGCTATTGTTTTACGTCAAGGAAGCAGTTCAAAGTAGAAGCAAGCACACTTTAGGCTTGAGATAAATCCCTTTTTTCCAACTTTTGAACGTGTGTATATATATTACCACTGCCAACCAGCCGTTGTGCGTATACAAACTCTCACTATTTTCCTGGATTTTCAATTCGTGGAACAATATATGAATATGACACATTAATTTCTAAAGCCTTGATCACATTAATCCATCCAATAAATTGTCAAATGATGTTATAAAACATCACTAATTTTGATTAATAAAATATATTAAAACATACAATTTTTTAATTTGTTCATATTAAGGGCACAATCAATGAGATAAAATAAATGAAGACGAGTGTCTGTGCGACGAAAATGAATAAGTGAAGACTAGTATGCATTCCCTCATTGAGCATCTATCTACCAATTTGTGGTGAAAAGAGAAGCGTTAAAAAAAATAAAACAAATAAATGCTACAATTACACGTTAACCAATCCAAACCATAAGAAAAACTAACTAAACAAAAAAGATACGATACGAGAAATAATTTTCAACTTAATCTTTTATTTAAAAAAAATGAATTTAAAAAAAATCATTTTTTTGTCAAGATAACCAATAATATAAAGGAAAAGAATTTCTCTTTTCTTTTTTTTTCCATTTCTTTTAATACTCTAGATGATAAAAAAGCAGAAAAAATAATTTTTTTCCTATAATTTTCATGAAAAGAAAAAGGCGTGGGCCAAACCCATCGTTATTGCAAGGCGAACTAAACAGTGAAAAGCCCACATGACCTGAGAGAACATAAGTCCACACAAGTTGGGCCTTTCAAATCGGGTCGTATCCCGAATAAAATCTGGAGTTGGCGTTGTTTTCTTGCTCCCTCAAGCAAAGCCAGCACCGCCACTCTACCCTCCCGTTGAAAGCAATAACAGTTCTGCCGCTCCAGGTCCCAACAATCTCGGCTGTCCACAGCCATGGGGGACAAGAAGAGTAAAGTTAGAGATGAAACGAAACAGAAATCAACTAAAACAGACAAAAAATTCAACAAGAAGAGCAAGAAAGGCGGCGACAAGAGAAAGAAGAGCGGTCCTCGCTTGCCTTCTGCACTCCGGAAGGAGCTGGATCACATAAACCCTACCGTCCAGTTTTTCAGCGAAGAAGACGAAGACATCCACTCTGACGAGGAAGGTAACGACGTTTACGAGTACGAGGAAGGCGTCCCCGAGGAGGAATCTAAGAAGAACCATCGTTACGATCCCGTCGAGAATTACGAATACGAGTTGCCGGAGGATTTCGAGGTTTGTTTTCACATCATGTTTTTGAGAATTGCAATTGATTGGTGTAAGTAGTTATTTTCGACATGTATTTTTGTTTGAAATTTAGGACGAGGATGTGGAATCTAACAACGAAGACGACGATAATGGAAACGTTAAACACAGACACGACAGTGACGATGAAATGGATGATGAAGATGATGATGATGAAAGGCATTCAAGGATGTTGCAAGGAATTACCGGAATACCCAGTGAGGGTTTTGAAGGTACATAACATCATGGATAGGCCTTTTTTTTATTTATATAGTTGTAGGCTAGTGATTCTGATTGAGTTTCATGTCTTGTCAAGGCAAAAAGAAGGTGAAGAAGAATTATGTTGTATCAGAGGCATATCCGGAGTCTGAGTACAACCCAAGTCGGGGTGTGCTAGATGGGAACGACCGCGTTACTGTGGAAGACCTTCTTCAAAGTCTTCAGTGAAAATCTAGTTATAGTGAGCTTCGGAAGCGAACACATCAAATGGCGAGGAAGACTGCGCCTCTTCATGCCCTACTCCCAAACGTAGCTCGAGATAAGTTGTAGAGACTTGCAGCATATGAAAAATCAAAGAAGGATATGAGGATTTGGGAGCCCATTGTGAAGAGGAACAGGGAGAATCCTACTATTATTTTTGACCAAGATATCGATTTGGGTTTTTCAACTGTGGGGGCTATAGCTTCTGAATTTGAGCCGAGAACTGATTTTGAGAAGAAAATGGCTTCGGTGGTGCAAAATAAGAAGTATATGGAAGCTCATAGAGAAGATGGTGCCAAGCTTCTGGAATTAAATAAGGTACAGTGGCTGTATATAATCCTGAGATCAATATATTAGTTCCTTTATAATACCTTTTGCCATAGTTGTGTGTATAATTACTGTGTAGGCATTGGTTCTGATGTGAGGTTGTGTTAATGATGGTTGCTAGATATCGGCAGAAGATTATAAAAAGCACCGAGATCATGTTGCCAAAATGCGAAGTCTTCTTTTCAGTCATGAAGTGAAGATGAAACGCATTAAAAAGATAAAATCAAAAACATTTGCACGGAAGTCAAAGGACAGATTGAAATTGCTGGCTGCTGAATTCCAAATGGATCCAGAAGCAGCAAAAGAACTGGCCATTAAGCAAGAATTCAAGCGGGCAGAGGTTTGATGTTTGATATCTACAACGTAATGCTGCTTCTTAAAGATTGAGGATATTATGTCATAATGCCTGTTTTTTCCTCCTGCTCATATAATGCAGGAACGCATGACCCTAAGGCACAAAAACCGTTCAAAGTGGGCAAGAAGAATATTGGAGCGTGGTTTGAGTGTTCAAGATGACGGTACTCGAGAAGCTTTGAGTAAACAGCTTCACCAGCATGAACTTTTGACTAGGAAAATGAATTCAATGAAGGATACTAGCAGCAGTGATGACAGTAATGATGAGGAAGATGATGAAAATTCAGCTGGGTCAGATGAGGATGAAACATCTAAGGCTTTAGAAAGAGCAAAACAGAAAACACTTAAAGTATTAGAAGAAGATGATGATGTGCCTAAATCAGGATTATTTACTCTACCTTTCATGGTATTGTCTGCTTTGCTTGTTTATGCTCATATGGCACTTTCAGTACTCACTGTGGTTTGCAACGAGCTAAAATTTTATCCTATTTTTCACCTTTTTGATTTTCTGGCGCAGGAACGGGGACTAAAAAAAAAAGAATGAAGCTGCTCTTGAAGAAGCTAAGCTTGCTCTCAAGAGTATGAGTCATTGTCAAACCCATTGGAGGATAAAGATGGGGCAGAAAATAGAAAAACAGCCTCCGTGAATGGTAGAAGGGTGTTTGGCACATCCAACAAGCCGGCTACAGAACCTAGTAATAAACGAAAATTGGATGATAAATCTGGTAGTGGTAGTGAATATGAGTTGGAAGCAGAAGAAGAAGTTGAAGTTGTCCCGGAGAAGATGAATCATTTGCTGAAGGATGTTAAAATCAATTCTGCATGGTTTAATGAAGATGCTGAGACTAATCAGGATTCTGTGTTTAAGGTATTGAAACTTCAGTCTGTTTGCAGCCTGCTAGGTTTTTCGAGTTCCTTTGCTTTGGGCATAAAGGTAACGTTATCCATGGTCTTCAGGAATTTGATGAAATTGTCAAAGAATCAAATCCCAAGACGACTTATGAGGTTTCCATATTTGCATCAGATACATGGAAAATTTTATGATTGTTCTCATTCTCTTTGCAGTTGGTGTGTTTGTTCTGTTGCAGAAATTTTGGTCTGATTTCATCTTTGTCCATATAATGTGAGCAGATGAAGAGTCAAGACAAAGAGGATAAAGTGACCAAAAAGACTCTAGGTGCTGTTAAACCTGGCATGCCAGCTCGAAATTTGCATTTAGAGGTATGCTATGGCAATTCATAACTTCTCTATTGCTTCCATGCAATTGGCAATTCCTCACACGTTTTGTCTCGCTGGTTCCTGTGAAGGATGTTGATAGACATAGTGATACAGAAAGTGAAGGACATATGGTGGATGGAATTTTGTCTTCTGGCCTGAAAAATGAGTATGAACTTCCTTCTCAAGCAGAACTTATTCGCGAAGCTTTTGCGGCAGATGATGTGGAGGAGGAATTTACCAAGAATAAAGAGGAAATTTTGAATGAGGAGGTTCCTGAAGGTGAAAAGCCTGTTTTACTCCCTGGTTGGGGCCAATGGACGCATGTGCAGAAAAGGAAAGGCTTACCTTCTTGGATGGTTGAAGAACATGAAATTGCAAAACGACAGAGGGAAGAGGCTCTCAAGAAAAGGAAAGATGCACACGTTAAAAATGTAATCATATCTGATAAGTTGGATAAAAAGGTTAGTGATCATGACTGCATAATTGGTGTTGTTGGTTTTCAATTTTGCATCTTAATAACTGTGAATGTTAAAGAGTTGCAGAAAATATGAAATTGTACCAACCGTCGTATCAAATTTTGTTTTAGAGCTCATCTCGAGTGGGATTTCTCCTTTGGAACCCTTGGAAGTGTTGCTAAGTTTTAGTTAGGTTATAACTTGAGGTCATGATGTTAAATATTTTTCCGTGGTTTGGCGGTTTAGAGGGGGAATTGAAAGTTAAGGCGAGGCTTATAACGATTTAAAAAGGGATTAGTAATGGGGTGTATTCATAATTAGGAGAATGCAGGGAGGTTTGAACACTTTTGTTATGAATTATAGCGGCTGAACCTGTTCTTTTGTTTGTGCTGCAGGCCGAATAACTACACAAAAACATTGCCTTTCCCTTTCACATCCAAGGAAGTTTTCGAACAGAGTATCCGGATGCCTATTGGACCTGAATTCAATCCTGCTACAGCATTAAGAGCTCTTAACCGGCCTGAAGTAAAGTTGAAATGAATTCACAATCTCCTGTCTAGATATTCCATGAATTTATTATATTGATATCTGTAGCATGTCGAAAAACTTGTGAGAATTGTTTGCTGTAGCGATTATGGGTTTGCTTACATCTTACCTGTGAAATGTGGTGCGAGCAGGTGGGGAAAAAGCCAGGGGTGATAATTAAACCAATCAAATATGAAAACGTGGATCCGTATAAGAAAGAGAGTGAGCATAAACAAGGCGGTGCACACAAACAGAAGCAGAGAGGAAACAAAAATCAAAGCAAGTTAAAGCCCATTGTGGTAAAATCATGAGAAGACGGGGAAGGAAGAGAAACCTCGCCCATGCTATATGCGCTACAATTTTGCCTTCGCTTCAATTAGTTGTTGCTTTGTATCTATGGAAATTCCCTAGAGAACCATACATTACAATACTTCTGTTGAGAAGCAGAATTTTGTTATTTTATTAAATTGAGGCCTCTAGTAAAGATGTATACCTACAAGTTTTTTGTCATTAATTTTATGTTTTCATCCCTGGTTTTAATGATTGTCATTTAATATGTAATTAGGGGTTTATTAAAGATTGAGGTCTCGGTTGTTGACAATAGCATATAATATATTTTGTAGAATATATAGTGTTTTATTAAAATATGTATTTTTTTTATTTTTTTTAATTTACTTATTTTTAATTATTACAAAATGTTATATGTTGTAATGTTGGTTTTGGAAGACGGAAAAATCACAAGAATGCAAAAGCTTGATTAGCTTTGTCTCTGTCCTAAAAGAATTAATTTTTTTCCAAGATAAAACAAGTCTTTTCTAAAGGGGAGGGGGAGCAGGAATCAACAGGAGTTTTATTTAATAATAAAAAAAATCCAGCAGTGGTGTTTGCAGGAAGAAGAAAGCAAAATTGAAAGCAACGATATTTCTCTGTAAAAACTAAGGTAGAAACATAAGCTACTGTTGTGTCATTTTTTTCCAGTAAAAAATATGAAACGTTGGAGAGGAGAAACAAATCTGATTAGTGCCTCCAAAATAGGTGGGAAGTGGGTTGAATAATTCTGATGTGGAGCAATCAAAGAGGACATTGCAAGCTGAAAAAAAAAGTGGGATTAAAGGATTTTAATTTAGGCTCTGTTTAGCTTACAAAATGTGGGATTAAATGTTGGGCCAAAAAATTAATCACAAAATGTGGGATTTTGTAATACCCACTAGCTTTAACTCACAACAATCCTCCACATATTGTAAAATCCACAAAACGGTTTCTTTATTGGGTTTTAAACACATGAGTTGTGATGCATCGAAACTAGTGTCCTTTTGGGACTATGAATTAGATCTAGACTAATGAAATATAATTTACAAAGTAGTTAGTGAAATATATAGTTTTTATGAACAAAAAACTCTTATTGTAAAATAGAGGTTTCATTAATCACAATACATTCCACAGTTCCTGTTGTTCATCGCGTTTTTGCACTAATAGGTCGTGCGCGCACCTGAAAATTCATGAGTGCTCTAGAGACTCGGCTAAAAATCTCATAAAAGTTGCCCCACTTTACACTCATATAAGTGATTCTATCAAGTGTATATTGTCTATATTTATACACCACCTTTAAAGGATACATATGAGGTACTCTAGAATTTTAGTGCACATGATTAACAACTGACTTGTTATTACCCATATGAACCTATTTCGTGGGATCTCTAATCATATAGGTTGGGTTCCTATCAATCAATGATAAACTCAAATTAGCCTTAGTCACATTCCCCTCGATGTTTCAAGGATTTGTTTCCTTGCCAAAGGTTTAGTCAGAGAATTGGCCAAATTCACTTCTGACTTCACATAGTCAATGGGAATAATTCCATCTTTAAGCAATTGTTTTACCATATTATGTCTTAATTGAATATATTTATTCTCCCCATTGAAAGTTTTATTTTTCGCAATAGCTATTGCTGATTTACAATCACAATGTATTGACACGGAATGTGTAGGTTTAATTCCCAAAAGAATATCTGCTAAGAAGTTTTTCAATCACTCAGCTTCACTGTCAACTAACTCTAGGGCAATAAATTCTGACTCCATGGTCAATCTGGCAATGTTTGATTGCTTGGTCGATTTTCCAAGCCACAACACCCCTGCCTAATGTGAATACATAACCATTAGTGAATTTGATTTCGTCTGAATCTAAAATCTAATTAGCATCATTATACCCTTCAAGTACAACGGGAAATCCACTATATAAAATACCATAATTCATAATATCTCTCAAATATTTCAATATTTTGCTTAAAGCAGTCCAATGTTCCTCATTTGAATTTTGGGTATATCTGCTCAGTCTATATTGTGTATATTGTGTCTCATAAAATTCATTAAATGCAACAGACTCCCAATTATCTGTGCATACTCAGAATGAAATACAAGTTCTCCTCTATTTTTCTTTAATTGAGTATTAACATCATACGGAGTACTTACATGTGTCACATCATAACTATCAAACTTCTTAAGAAGTTTCTCCACATAATGATTTTGTGACAACAAATTGGCATTATCATTCCTTATGATTTTAATATCCAATATCACATTAGCTTCACCCAATTCTTTCATTTCAAATCTTGAAGTTAAAAACTTTTTAATACTAAATACTATATCAAGAGAAGTGCCAAAGATAAGCATAACATCCACGTAAAGGCTTATAATAATACAATTGTTATTGGATAGCTTAATATAAACACAACATTTTTTGCCTCAACAATTGTGTTGCACTCAAGAACATCACTTTTCAAAACAAAAAATCTGTAAGCAGCACTATGTTCAGCATATCTAATAAACAAACAATCAGAAGTTTTAAACCCGATTTTTCGCTTTTTATTATCAGGAAAGATAATCTTAGCTAAGCACCCCCACACTTTTAAATATTTAAGGTTAGGAGAATAACTTTTCTATAATTCATAAGGTGTTTTGTCAGTTCTCTTATGTGGTATTCTGTTTTGTAAATGACAAGTAAACATAATAACTTTTCCCCACAAATTTTCTTTTAAAGTTCTATTTTTTCGTTCAGCTACACCGTTTAACTGGGGAGAGTAAGGAGGAGTAATCCCATGTATTATTCCTTCATTTTCACAAAAGTCATTATACAAAACATATTTACCACTTCTATCGGATCTAAATCTTTTAATTTTCTCTCAAGTTGAATTTTAACTTGTGATTTATACAACAAAAATTATCAAATGGAATTTGTACATTTCTGATAACCATTTGAGCCGTAGACAAAATAGTATATTGCCTCCAATATATAACGTAAATTAAAGAAAAAAAATGCAAGCAATTTCAAGTTTGCATTCGGATTAGAGAAGACAATTTGATGAAAGCAATAAAATCAAAATGTGTGGCATGATGAACATTAAATTATTCAAACTTAATTTATAATCTTCTCCTCAAACAATGTCAAATGACACATACTCAATACAAAATTGTAGAACAAATTTGCTTAAGAAATTTAACGGAGTGTATCGGCAAAAGATGATCACAATGAATTCAATGGTGCAAAACATATCCTTAAGCAATGAACAAGAAAGGAATGCAAGCTCTTTCCCTCATGTCCCCCAACGAATTAACTGTATCATGGCATTTCTTGCTAATACAAAACTTATGGCAAATCAAAAGAATGCTATTTTAAAGTATATTTCCTGCTTGATGATGTGCATAACACAGAAAACAAACACATATAGGCTTGCCAAAAGTACATGACAAGAATACGACAAAAAATTACCTCGTCTGAATTCCATGGCTTCATCCAATACAAGGTTTAGCAATTGATCATACCCTTTCAGCGTTCCTGTAACTTGTCTACCACCACTATGCTTGACTTGAACACCTTTGTCGACAAACCTTGCCAAGTCCAACACCGTTTCTTTCCTTCCTGACATGTTGTAATCCATTATTCTAACAACAGGAGTATCTGCATTCGGAGATAAAACCACCAAGTCAAGCTCAGCATCTTCAGCCATTTGAATGGCCTCGCCTTGTGAGGCAATTCCACACCGTATTCTTCATTTCCCTCTCTCGACTCCAGCAAACTCTAAATTGTTGGTTTTTGTTTTCCACCTTCCATGCAGCAGTGATTAATTCCTTTAGATTGTTGGTTTTGGAAGACGGAAAAAACACGAGAATGCAAAAGTTTGATTCGCATTGTCGATGTCCTAAAGGAATTAATTTCCCCAAGATAAAACAAGCATTCTTTAAAAGAAAGAGGAACAGGAATCAACAGAAGTTTTATTTAATAATAAAAAAACCCAGCAATGGTGTTTGTAGGAAGAAGAAAGCAAAATTGAAAGCAACGTTATTTCTCTGTAAAAACTAAGGCAGAAACATAAGCTACTGTTGTGTTATTTTTTTCCAGTAAAAAACATGGAACGTTGGAGAGGAGAAACAAATCTGATAGTGCCTCCAAAATAGTTGGGAAGTGGGTTGAAGATTTCTGATGTGGAGCAGTCAAAGAGGACGACTGAAAGAAATTTCGCACCTACAGTCAATGTCGCCCTCGTATACCTAAGGTTAGTGTCGGGCCTTGTATGCCAGCTGTCCGGGCAAATGGCCACGTCTGAATAATTTATTATTCAAATTAATAAATATAAAAAAAGAAGGAGAAGCAATTCATCAACCGCAATGAAGATTTTTCTGGACCCATTAATCAGCAACAAATTAAAAAATCCCAGCTTTTCGATTCTTGGATTCATCTCTATTCCATGAGAACATTGGTCTGTAATCGATCCCCATTCATTCATTTCTCTTGACGCCATCAATCTCAGCCTGTGTGTTTCATGAGTCAATTATAGAGAGGACGACTGAAGAGGCTGTGAAACCCGCCGACCAGAATGAATCCAGCTGTGTGCTTCTTGTTTTTTCTACATGTGAGGTCATCTCTTGAATCTGCCTTCGTTGTCTCACTTCCCACTCCAAGAAAAGAGTTGATGTGGGTATTGCTTCAAATCTGTATTTGACGATGGTGTGAAATCAGAAAAGACTATATGGGTTTCTTTAGAAATTAAAATTGGAGATCTCTCTCTCTCTCTTTTTTTCAGATATGAATAATATTGTCATGAGTGGGTCTGCACATGCTGTACTTCTGCACATGCTGTACTTGTGCTTAAGATTGAAAATTTTAATGAATAGCAAATTTGATTTGTGAGAATCGTTAGTTGATTTTTTGGTGTTTAGATCAGTTTTGAATTCTTTCAAAAATGGTTCTCTGGATGCAATACTTGAAAAGAAAAGAATGATGCTTTTTCAAGGGACGAGTTGGCAACGGAGGCAAAGAGCGACGGGACAGCAAGAGCGTCCACGGTGAGGCAAATTAACGACGGAGACAGAGTGTGGTAACTGTTTGTTTTATTTTTTTATGTCAGATTTGGGTGCCACGTGGCATCCAACACATTCGTGGCATTCAATGTGGCACGATGTGGATGTAGACGTGCTTATTTCTCTAGACAGCTGGCACAGACAAGGCGGTAGTAATTTTGAACGTGTAATTTCTCTTAATTGAATGATCTGTCAAAAAAGAATTATTTAAATAATTTTTATGCACTGAATAAAAAACTTGACTGTTATTAACCAAAATTAGTAAATGAAGTTCCAAGCGGCATGAAACGGTTTGCTTTAATATAATAGAATAGGTAAACGCAATAGCGAGCCGGCAAATTTCAAAATTCCCTTTGGACGGACTAATAAAAAGGTTGTTAAGTTAACAGCTACGGTGAGCAACCGCGAATCAGCAGTCCGTCTTCTCAGAGGAGAGTTGGAGAGAAGACGACAATGCTGCATGAACTCTTATTGGCTCTTTCGGGCTACACCGGAGATCTCATCATCGACGAAAGAGAGCATCATCAATCTCTTCGCATTCACACTCCCATCTCCGACGAACTCTCTTTTAAGCTCGCTCCCGACATCTCCTTCCTTCAACCCAGCGATCGGTAACTCGCCCACTTACCCAAATGCCCCACTTCTGAATATATTATGATTCCTATTTTGCTCGACATTGCAGGGATCTTATCGAGAGGATTATTACGTTAGGGTTCTACTATAGAGAGCTCGATCGCTTCGCCACAAAGTCACGGAATTTGAGCTGGATTAGGTCTGCCAATGTTTCTTCTGTGACGACAGCTGCTGACGTGGTCAATAATAAGACGGGAAGGCCTAGTGTGTACCGTAGAGCTATTGCTAACGGCATTGTTGAGATATTGTCAGTCTACAGGTCTGCGGTTCTTCACATTGAGCAGAAATTGTTGTCCGAAACGCTGCCCATTTTGGCTACTGTCACACAAGGCCTCAATAAGGTCGGACTTGAA
>CAODLS010473692.1:0-26158 GCA_948243855.1 Flueggea neowawraea | reverse complement strand
TACTACTTCCAATTTTAAATTTTATTCATAACTAAATAGAAAACGTAAATTTACTTGTTTATAATTTTTCTTATGTTTTATTGGTAAAATAATAAACTTTACACGTTGATTTGCTTTAATTAAAGTATCTGCATATTTTTTAAAAGGAGGACGGTTTTAATATTTATCATTATATTTGTATTTATGGTTTTCCGATTCTTTTCCCCAATTCACTCAAATTTTATCTGTACAGAGTTTCAGTAAGTTTCAAACAAGTTTTGCAACCATGTAGTTACTTCCATATTTCAATATTTTTTAATATTCTCATTTTATTTCTATAGGGTTTCAGTTAAAAGGTGTCCAATCAAAAATAAACAAAAAATGAATTAATAAATAATCATCACTAAAACCTTTTAAGAATATACACTTATTGGATACTTAATACAATTCAATGAAGGCTTACACTCTGTTTAGAATTCTAAATTGTAGTTTTTGTGAATAATAAGTTTCAGTATTTTTTTAATTGCAATGAAGATAAAATTGTTTGACATGTTGAGTGATTAAAATTTTCAACTTTACATCTGAAATTTTAATAAAATTTTATGCTACGACTGTTCAAGTTGATAATATTTTTTGTCACAAATGATAGAACCTGAAACCTCGTCAATAATGCACACATCCAATAATTTGAACTAACCTTAAGTGGCCAAGTAGAGTTTCAGTTATGTTTCAATTCAGGAAAAAAAAAATGTATTGCTGACACTATTGTAAATAAAAAAACCCTAAAACCAAGGCGAAACCTTTATGAAACAATATTGTCGCTTTTGTCATCACTATTGTAAATAAACAATTGAAACCAAGGTGAAAACTATATAAAACTCTATTCCTGCCTTTGTCAACACTATTGAAAATAAAAAAAAATTGAAACCAATATGAAACTTATATGAAACTGTATTGCCACCTTTGTCAACACTATTGACAGCAAGGGATGTAGTCGAACATGGTAATGGTGATCTGAATTTCGTCGGAGACAGAAGTGGCGTCTAAAAGTGACAGAAAATGACAGATCTCATTCCACAACTATTGCTCACGTTCAACGATGGCTTTAACATGAATGACATACTTTTGGCGTCGATTCTGAATGGCGGGCGGCATGCTGGGCTTGTGGGATCCACTAGCTCACGGCGATGCGACACTTCTTCGGAGTCAATGAACCTTGACACAATGAGTTCACGAACGACACCTCGATGTCCGACAAGTTTCAACCTGTTTTTTATCACAAGAATTACATTTATCAATGCTTTCGTCATAATCTCGTGAATTTCATATACTATGGAGAGTTTCAGTGAATGATTCTTATTTGTTATATTGTTAAAGCTTTGTGATTGAAACCACGATCATTGAATTAATTGGGCTGATAGAATTCTTTATCTTCTTTTGTTCTGGTAGTTGTTCGACGATAAACCTTGAAAGCTTGAGAGAAATGTGAAAATTTGTTCTGAAGCACGTTTTAGATAGATTTGCCACCTTTTTTTCAATGCGTTTGGGAATCTGTTGATATGTATTTATTAGAATTTTCTTTTTTTTAATGATTATCGGTTCAAATCTCTTTTAATTTTGAGATTAATCAATCAAAATAATACCTTATTAAATATGGTTCTACAGTTTAATTTAAATCTGGTTTCAGAATGTTAGCAGCTCCTATTTTTTGAAGAGATGGGGCTATCCATGTACTTGTCTTTGAATGGCTAGTTTCAAAAAATATTGCAGTAGCTGATGCGTATATTTAGTGAAAATTTTCAAGTAGTCATTTATAGGATATATTTTAGTTGGGTGGCTTATGTAAATAACTTTGAGTAAATAGGTGATATAGGTCGATCCAATGATGATGGGCTTCCTTCAAGTAGTTCGGCAAGACAATGAATAAGTTAAAGATGGTCCGAACTGAGTTGTCACAATCCCCTCTGAAACTTAAGTTAAGTCTCTTGTTAGGATTATGAGCTCCAACATTCTGCCATGTATCGTATTTAGATTGGTAATATGGCAGTGCGATAAATCGTCCTTTCTAACCTCATGTCTTAGAAGAATAGGTGCATACTTGTTGGTGGGCACGATTAGGAGACCTCACATTACTTTCTGGTAGGGGGTCGGTGCCATGCTGATGCCTATTCTAACGATATATGACGGATGCCAGTTCGAATCAAGCGTCGGACCCTTACCCCCTGTGATGTTTAGGCAGACCTCTCATGGACAAGCGACTAATCCAAGACCAGTTCCAGTACTGTTCTTTACTGGCATCCATGGAAATATCTCTTTTTTTTTCAATGGATCGAGACATGGGTTTATGAGTCTATCCCACATCAATAAATTTTACGTAAATTTCATGAGAATTGAGCATTTCAAAAAAGAAAAAAATGGCAATTTAGTATTTCATGTGGCAGAACATGGTAGAAGCGACAGATCGTCTCAAATGGTACGAAGCACAAACTCCGACTCTATGAATCTATGGTTGGAATGGACCGGTAGTTTTGCTCTTTTGTAATTCGTAACACTTCCCTGTATATAAAAAAAATCATTTTTATACAAATAACCCACTGAATTTTCGTTTTACATGGTTGAAACACCATTTTGTCCTCCACTTTCAATGTCGTACACCTCATTCTTGCTGCGAGCCTTTCCACGCCAATTTGTGTAATTCTTGATTTTCCAAATTTTAATATATATATATATATATTCATTTACATATATTTGATCAAGAATTATCACGTAACGGGAATAGTTCTCATGTTGTAAGGAACGAATGGTAGATTCAATTTTTTTTAATTAAGCTATTCATATTTCAATTAGATTCAATTACAATTCATTTCAATTTTTTTTTGTTATATCCCAAATTATGGAATGCAAAAGTGGACTTAAAATTGCCAAATAGTTCATAAGTCTACAGTATAATTAACATAAGTTAAAGAACTACAAATTACTCCATTACAATTGTGAATTCTTATTATTTTTATCGATAAATCGTTAATTTAGTAGTAAACATGTTGATTTGAAAATATTTGTTCCCTCCTCTATAAATAGAGAGTCTAAGCAATTTTAAACTCAGATTAAGAAGAAGTGGAAAGTATGGATTGAAAACTACGCACATGGGGAACAGTAGCTTATATTCACAAGGTAATTAAGTTTGAGATCACATTGAAAACTTTGACACGAGTCCCACCACAAAACCTCTGCAATTAAACTAAGAAAAAGATAATTTCGTAGATTGCATGGCGGCAGACAGGCGCAAAACACACGTACCTTACATTCCACGTTAATGCCTTAATCACCTCTCAGCATTACCAAGCTTCATGGTGTATTGATTCTCACACCAAAATGTACTATTATAATTAAAAGTTTAGTTAATTAACTGTATTGCGATTGGAAATGCATTGAGATTCTCGCTTGCGTCGGTCCAATTTACACATTTGTGGTGACTCGAGGATTGATGAGATTGTTAATTGTGTATCAATTCGAGATTTTAATGAAATCAAGCGAATGTTGGGACCATATAACTAGCTAGCTTTGACTGCCACTAGATAGCTAGGTTTGACTTGTGTTGGCTTCATGTGTATATAAACTGCTAAGTTTGTTCTTCTCTTCTCTCTACTGTTTGAACCATTGCAATATAAATCTTCAGAAACAGACATCCTATGATGGCTGCAATGAAGTTTACGTGCTTGGTGGCTGCTGTTTTGGTCACTGCATGGCTCACAAATGCAAATGACAGTTATGAAGGTATTGCTTTTTGTTATTTGATCTCTCAACCCTTTTGTATTCTTTCATGAAATTTAAACGTATATGTAAAACTAGACCACGATTTGTTTTATAATTAATCAACATCTTGATTGTTTGGAACTTGACATGAAAACACAGCTGTAGGTTTTGATGGCGTTTCAAGTGCTCATCCACAGGTAAACGCACCATATACATTTTTATGGCTTTTTAATTTTCAACGATATGAACATTGGAAGTAATTTCTCCACAATGTTTATAATTTTTCTTCTTCTGTTTTATTGTTAGGAATTAGCAGGTAATTTTGATAATGGACATGGTTTAAGCAAGAACCGTATTGGAGGAAGGAGAATTGGTGGGAAGGCTAAGAGTACTATGGAAACTAATGAAGGTGGCTATGAGAAGAAACAGACAATGAAGGTGGGCAGAAAGCAAAATTTGAATGGCCTTATGACTGAAGATGATAATGATTCTGGTTTTGTAGCTTTTAATGCAGATTATCATGCTCCTAGGCATCATCCTCCTAAAAATAACTGATGCAGAAGATAATATTAATGGTTGCTATATATATAGACATATATTGTGACTGTTTCATTTTCTTAAATTAATATATACTCTTTCCATTCCATAAAGATAAAAAAAAATTCTTTTTTATCCATCTCAAATTATAAGCTTTTATCCTTTTTAAGATTAATAATTATATGGTATTTTACTATAATATCTTATTTAAATACATAATAAATTATGTAATTGATTATCATTAAATAGTGGTAATTGATAAGAATATTTTTAGAAGATTTTTATTAAAATTAATATTACTAACTAAATTTCCTAATCTTTGTAAAAAAGTATAGTTATTTATTTATGAGACAGTGGTCTCAGGAGAATGGTAATAAGTATTTTTTATTATTATAATGAAAAAGGCATATCTTTATTTAATTCTCTTCATATTTTTTATTAATATAATATTTAGTCCGCAATTTACTTCTATTATTTATTTAATCCTCGAAAAAACTATCCATTCATGAATTCAGTATTTCAGTTCTAGTCAGAATTGGAGTGTTTCTTTTGTATTTTTTTTCCGAAAGAACCGAATGTGTTGAGTTACTTCGCACGTATCGTATAACTGTTGTCGTATGTGTTGACGGCATGGTTAGAGCTATTTGACCTTTTTTTTTTTGGGATAAATCGTTTTATTTGTTTCAAGTGTAGATCAAATCTGCGACCCTTCAAATTCAATATTGTGGATGTAGTGCCAATAAATTACTATTTCATTGGTTATTTGACCTTTATATAATACTAACTTATTAAGACTAACCCTAATTAATTGAAATAGGAGAAAAAAAGGGTTGAAAGGACTTACCGCCACAGAGCTACCTGCGGACGGAAGGGCGACAGGCAAGTCGTTCGCGACGGACGGACGGGTGACTGGACGGCTGATCTTCTCCGCTGGTTGCTGCAGTGCTGCGGTTTGGTTTGGAACTTTGGAAGAAACTCGACAGTCCCCTTAAAACCTTTCTTTAATTTTTGTTTTTTTAAACCAGGTGATTAAAAAAAAAGGAAATTAGGAACACAGGGGATGCATCTTCCTGCGAGACAAAGACTCAATCAAGAACCAGAGAAACTGCAATCAACCTTAGTGAAGCCACATCCCGTGGCTTGCACCATGACTCTCAGTCTCAGTCAACTGAAGATGAGAAGCGAAAAAGACGGACTTGAAGACGGGAGTTAAGGGGTTGCGGAAAGGGGGAGGTGGGGTGGGGGTAAGGCCCGCGAAGGGGAGACATTTTGCGGTGATAAGGAAAGGACTGAACTTATTGTGACATGATAAAGCAATTTACAGCTGACATCACTTTGAGTTTGTTTGTCGTCGTCCCAAGACACGAATGTCGGTCTACGCACGACTCAACTCGCCAACGCTACCAAAATCTCCTATATAACCGACCACCACACAATAAACCAAAACCCAACCCATAAATTAAACCACGTAGAGTAGTAATGTCGGAAACCGGCGAGACACAGCCGCCACACGTCCTTGTCTTCCGATACCCAGCCCAAGGCCACACCCTCCCTCTTCTAGACCTTACCTTCCAATTTTCTCTCCATAACCTTGCCGTCACCGTCGTCACCACTCCCAAAAACCTCCCCACTCTTTCCCCTCTTCTCTCATCCCACCCCCACATCCGCGCCCTCGTCCTCCCTTTCCCTCCCCACCCTCTCATCCCTCCCGGCGTCGAAAACGTCCGTTATCTTGGTAACTCCGGCAATGTCCCCGTCATCTCCTCCTTGTCCCGCCTCTTTGACTCAATCGTCGAGTGGTTTCACTCTCAGGCTGACAACAACCCTCCCGTGGCTCTCATTTCCTGGCATGTGAAATCAATGTCCCGAGGTTTGTGTTTTACTCGTCCGGTGCTTTTTGACGACTGTCATTAACTACTTGTGGAGGAATTTGGATGGTTTGAAGGGGTTGGATGTTGTGGAGTTTCCAGACTTGCCTGGAACGCCGTCGTTTAGGGCGGAGCATTTGCCATCTGTCATCCGGAAATATAGGGAATCGGACACTGATTGGCGGGCTGTGAAGGACGGCATGTTGGGAAATATGGAGAGTTATGGGCTCATTTTTAATAGCTTTGAGGCCTTGGAAGGTGACTATTTGGGTTTTCTCAAGAAGGATCTGGGGAATCAGAGGGTTTTTGGAGTCGGTCCACTTAGTTTGTTGTGTCCGGATAGCTCCGGCCGGGGCAACCCGAATGAGGGTTTGGGCACTCGGGTTTTCCAGTGGCTTGACGGGTGCCCGGAGGGGTCGGTTCTTTATGTATGTTTTGGCAGTCAAAAGTTATTGAACAATAACCAAATGGCTGCATTGGCAATTGCTCTAGAGAGATCCATGGTCCGTTTCATTTGGGTCGTAAAATTGGGCACAACCCAGCAAATCGAAGAAGGGTATGGGTTAGTACCCGACGGGTTTGAAGACGGAGCAGCCGGGCGGGGATTTGTAATAAGAGGATGGGCTCCACAGGTGATGTTGGGTCACAAAGCAGCGGGTGGGTTCTTGAGTCATTGTGGTTGGAACTCGGTTTTGGAAGGGATAGTGGGTGGGGTAATGATATTGACTTGGCCAATGGAGGCTGACCAGTACGTGAACGCTAGGCTTTTAGCGGAGGATATGGGTGTGGCGGTTTGGGCATGTGAAGGGGCCGAGTCGGTGCCTGACCCAACCAAGCTGGCTAAAGTGATTGATGAGTCAATGTGTGGTGGTGGCTCGAAGAAGGTGAGAGCAAAGGAGTTGAAAGACAAGGCATCAAGTGCTGTGAAGGAGGATGGGAGCTCCTATAGTGACTTGAATGAGATCGTGAGAGTTGTACAAGTTGCAAGGCATCAAGCAGCTTGATTAATGAACATTCAAACATGTCAATTCATAGTAAAAAAAATGATAGAAAAGTCGTATGTAGAAGTTCAATATATCTGTCAACTTCAAACATGAAGTTTATTTTCTGGTTTGGAAATACAAATAATAAACTCTTGGATTCTTGAAAATTAAAGTCGTATGTTGAAGTGCTACTTTGTTCCAGCAAATGCAAGAGAAAGAGGAGGTTGTGTGAATACGAAATTGAATAGTAAAAAATAGACAAAAAAAACAAAATTTTGATAATACAAAACTTGTATCCTATCCTTCCCAAACGAGGAATCACATAGGGCCAAGGGGACACTAGTTTACAGCTGTGAAGTGTTGCAACAAACAAGAAGATTTACACCTCCATTTTACATAATGCATCAAAGGAATACTTATACCTGGGAGGCAATAGAGCTTCTGTTCGGATTCAAGAAGAATTTTGCTAATCTCTGCAGCAATTAAAGATCAGTATCACAGAGCGGAAAAGACTTGAAACTAACCAAGTGAATAGTTTTCCTTCCGAATCTTGAAATGACTTGAAACTACCCAAGTGAATAGTTTCCAAGCAGTTAAAACTTCCACTCCTTCAGCTTTGGGGATGTCCATCATTGGAGAACTGTTTAGCTTGGAGGAGAATTCGACTTATTTCACTTCTCTACTAGTAAGACTTGAGTCAGTAACAACTGAACGTATCTACAGATCCAACACTGTTCAGTATAAACATTTTATCGAGGAAACCTTAAAATTTTATCCTAAGCATTTAATATTATGAGGGGGAAAAAATGCAATGAGGAAGCTTGGAAATTTCATTACCTTCAAATTCTCCCCGGTTCATCTATCTGCACTTAAATGGATTCCTGCCAGACCACTCCTGGGAATTTAAATTCCGACCAAGCATATTATGGAATGTTTGTTCACGGCCAGTTTTTCACTGCACATATAAAGAAACGAAGACATCACCTCCGAAATGTTATTCCCTTTCTAATTCAACTCCTGTAGGCAAAAAAGACCTTCTAGTTACTTCTATTATATTGTATCCAACTTCATCCATTATTTTAGGATGTCCTGTCCATTTCTTTAATTTTGTATGGAGCTCCAAGTTTTCTCATTGGGAATTAAACAAAATAGGAGGGAAGAACATCCAGCCTAAGAACCTCTAAAGGGTGCAAACAGGAGAAAGAAAATACAAACCATAAAGTAATGGAAAATAGATTCCAACATCATTGAGGCTACAATTCTATAACAATTCAGTTGTGCAACAGTAATATAAGATGGTGTGCAAGTAATAATGACATACCTTGGTTCGACGTACTGAACTTCTGATAAACTCAGAATAAGATATTTCATCCAGTGTCATGCACACAGAAGGGTTACTTAGTCTTGAAATAGGCCGGATTTTATCATCTGAGCAATCAACTCAAATGAAGAATGCATATGCCCACCTTGGTGGAAGCCATTAAGCAACACTTCACAAATTTCTTGATCAGGGGAAATACCATCAGATAGCATCATGCAGAAAAAATATTTTGCTTCAATAACTAAACATCTTTTGCACAACCTATTAATAACAGCATTGTAATCTTTGATTGAAATTTCAAACCCCTTCTTCACCATTTGTTCAAAGAATGTCACTGCTTAACGAGCATCACCTTTTGCACAATGTGCTTTGATTACTGTGGTGTAAGCAACTTTTGTCAAATTGATATTCTCTTCCTGTAGATAAACCAGGAGATTATCAGCATGCTTTAGGTCACCGCTCACACAGAGACCGTCAATAAGAATATTATAGGTAGCAGGAGAGGGTTGAAGGTTATTGTGCAACATCTGTTCAAGTACCTTATATGCTCTTTCCATGTTTCTTTTCTTGCAGAAACATTGGATAAGAGTATTTTATGTCATTTGATCAGGTGTTAGACCTTTATCACACATATCCTCCAGCAGTTGAACTGCTTACTGCAACTTCCGTTGTTTACAAAGTCCTTTGATTACTACAGTGTAACTGATATGAGTAGGTGAAATACCTTTTGCTTCCATTTCCTTCAGCAATTCGAGCATGTTCTGCATCTTGTCAGCTTCGCAGTATGCATTCATAAGTGTGGTATAAGTTACAGCAGTTGGTTCCAGTCCATGCAGACTAATTGTGGCAAACAACCTTCTAGCGTCAGCAACCTTTCCAATTTTGCAGAATCCTTTAAGAAGTGAATTGAAAGTCACTATTGTAGGATTTATCCCTTTCTTAACAATTTGTTTGTATAACTATACAGCATAAGCAATATTACCAATATTTACATACCCATTAATCATGATGTTGTAGATGATAATATCTACTGTCCCGTTATTTTTCACCAGTGAATCAAAATACGTTCTTGCCTCTGATATCATCCCCTTCTGACAAAGACCAATCAGAATGGAACCCTGAGAAATATAATTTGGATAGATTCTTTTCACATACATTTCATTGTATAGACGGATAGCTCACTGGACTTCTCCTTGCTTGCAGAGGCAATGAATAAGGACAGAATATGTTATAAGATTTGGTTGGCAGCCATTAGCTTCCATTTCGTAAAGCAAATCTAGTGCTTCATCCAGCCTTCCAATTTTACCCAAGGTGCTGAGCAACACAGTGTATGAAGTAGCACCCAATTGAAGACCTAGTGATAGCATCTTCTCTTGCAATTTCAATGCCTCCTCAACATTACCTTCCTGGCAATAACCACAAATCAGTATTGTATATGTTATTGTTTTTGGGTATAGCCCTTCAATTGAATTTTTCTTAATGAGCTTCCAAGAATCACTCATCAAGCCAAGTAGACAAAGCCCTTTGGAAAGAATGATATAGGTAACTAAATCCGGCCGTACCCCATGTTTATCCATGTCACTTGTGAATTCTAATGCTTCTTCCATCGTGCCAGCCACACATAATCCATGAATAAGAATATTATAACTATATACATCTGGAAGTATTCCATACTTGAACATCATACAGATAAATGATTTTGCAGAATCTACAAAACCCAATTTACAGTAACTTGACATTATGGTATTAAATGAAAAGACAGAAGAACCAGACTCCTCTTTCATCTTGCGCATAAACAAAACTGCACCTTGAAACCTAGACTGCCTGCACAGACTATCTACAATAATTGAATTTGTGTACTTGTTCTCTGGAACACCACTAGCTTTGATTTCTTTATAAACATCCCCAATGATATCAGTGTCTCCCATGTTGTGCATCAGATTGTTATAGGTTTGTATTGAAGCTTGCAAGTTCAGTTCTTTCATATTGAAAAGAACAAAGAGAGCATCATAAACCATTTCAGATCTTGAATAAGCAAAAGCCAGCGAATCCCAGACCTCATTACTCGAATCCCATCCTTTAAAGCAGCTCATAAGAAGTTCACAAAGCGATGGAGCTGACCCAGAGCCTATCAGAAATCACACAAAATCTATAAACAACAAAATTAGCAACACTCACAATCAAAACAAATACACAAACTGTCAACACCTCACAATGAATCAAAGACAATAACTTGTGCTAAAACCAGCATAGACCCGACTGTTTCAAAGCTCACTAACGGAAATAAATTCCACAATTGTGCGCTCAATAGTACTTGATTCATAGAGCTACGAGCTGAAATAACCGAAACAAAATGTGTCCAAGAACAAGACGCACCTTCATCATGAATCATTTGATCCAAAACCAATCCCAATTCCTTGAACCGCCTCTTCCCCGCCAAAACATGAGAAACGAGAAGCCGGGAGGCCCTCGAATGCCCGAAACCGAACTCATTCCTCAACAAATGGAAGAACTCCACAGCAGAATCCGCATTTTCGGCACTCAAATTCTCGATGACAGAATGAACCTGAGACCGATTTAGCATCAAAACCATGTTCATAAAATAATCCTCACCAACAAATTCTCTAAACCCTGAGCGCCTAACACCGGAGACAATCTCCTGAACGGGGTCTATGAGGATTGTGGAAACAGAGGCACAAGCGGCGATGGACTGTTGGGCAGCAGCGCCGGAGGAAGCGGAGCGAGTGGAGAAGACGAGGGAAGAGAGAGAGGCAAGAATTTGGGATTTGACTAGAGACTTTGGGCTTCTGGTGCATTTTTGAAGCATGAACAAAAATATAAACAAAGTGAGGCTGTTTATTTTTAGGAAAGCTGGATTGGAGCTTGAGAGGTTTATACAGAGAATGAGAGTTTCAACTGAGGGAGGCTACTAGGGTTTTAGGGAACCGTTATTTTCCCGGTAATTTTGAAGGTTGAGAAATTAGAGAGCAGAGACGGAATATGGATGGCGATGCCGACCTAGCCTCGCATATTTTTTTTTTGAAATAGGATTTTAAGTTAATTTACGGGGTGACGTCGTTTCGGCAAACGCTGCAAAGTCCCTGATTGGCCTTTTTCTTTCTTTCTTTTTTAATATAAAGAATTTAAACCCTGCAATACAAAGTTCTTCACAAATAATTGACTTATTGTGTATGAAATTAATTTGTTTATTATTATTACCGACTAAATCATTGGCTTGGCCGAGGGCTTGTGGCCCAACCGGTTAATACTTTAGGGCGTGGCTTGGTCACCTCGGTTCAAATCGGTGACATGTTGAAAATGGTTCGTGCATTAGTGTCTTTTTGTGTTGGGTTAAGACTCGATAAAAAAAATCATTGCCTTGTAAACTGTTTAATTAATTTGTGAATTGAATTTGAAATATTAGAATCTTTTTTGTTGAGTAAGATTTAATATTGATTTAAAAATCAATTATGAACAAAATAAAGTTAACGTGCATGTCAAAAATCACAATTATATTTTACTTTAAATCTATTTTAGTTTCTTCAAGAATTTGTTAAAGGAAATTTCCAGCGTTAGGCTTAAAAAACTGTCATATCAAGAATTCATTAACTTTTCACTTATTACATATCTCTTTCTAATATTTAAACCATTATTATACTCTATTATGAAACTCACAATCACTTCACTCAGTATTTAATTTATTTATAATATATAAATAGTAACAATATATTAATTTTACATAAATATTTTTATGAGTTAACATTTATATTTAGCATAAATAGTAACAAAAATATTTATTATACAAATTATTTAATTAAATTTTTAAAAATAACAATTTTTAAAAACAAAATAAAATGATAGATCAAAAAAATATTAAAATTGAAAAAATATATTTATCAATGGGAAGAGATTTGAAATTAACCAAATAAAAGTAAATTATGCATAATAGCACATTACATAAATAATCCAGAATTAGCATTAAAAAATAAATTATGCAATTTAAGAAATTAAATAAATAACAAAAAAAAATAAAAATATACTAATTTTCATCTCGAGTCTCCTCAAAATAGTTTCAAAAATAAATATTTTATGAGTTAACATTTATTTCACATAAATAGTAACAAATATATTTATTAAATAAATTATTTAATTAAATTTTTAAAAGTAATTTTTTTAAAACAAAATAAAATGGTAGATAGAAAATATTTAAGTTGAAAAAATATATTTATCAATGGAAAGAGATTTAAAATTAACCAAATAAAAATAAATTATGCACATTACATAAATAACCCATAATTAGCATTAAAAAAATAAATTATGCAACTTAAAAAATTATATAAATAATAAAAAATAAAAATACACTAATTTTCATCTCAAGTCTCTCCCAAATGATTCCAAACATGTTTGATCAAGTCCGTTTATGGAAAAAAATTAAAAAACAAAAATAAAGCAAACGGTCAAAAGAAAATAAAGGAAAACCCAAAAAAAAAAGTAAGAAAAAACAAAATAACAAAAAAATTCATTTTAAGCTGGGGTCCATTTTTTTAATGAACCTCACCTGTTGATGCACTTTTAGGGTGGATAAATAAGTCTGGCCTGAACTCGGTCCTATTAATATTAGGGTTTGGGTTTAATTTTTTAGCTCAAAGGGCTGAGCTAGGCTGGGTTGGAAAAAATAATCTAATATAAATTTGGGATGGACCTGAGTTTGCAAAAAAAAAAAAAAGGCTCGACCCGTCCTGGGGTATGAACATAACATGCTCTTCCCTTCCTACCCCTATCGTTTTGCAATCCCCCTCCCCTCACCCTCACTATCCTTTTGCACTCCCCTGCCCCCTTCTTCCTATCATTTTGCACTCCACCCAAAACCTACAGATCTCATTCCACCCAAACATTCCCTCTCTCAATCTCTTGACAGGCACATAGACAACTCAACCCCAAAACCCTACCCTACACCCGTTTTGGGCTCGACCCCTAAATCCTACCCTGCACCCGCTCAACATGTTGAAACTATGGCCTGTGGGAGGCCCGACCCGACCTGCCCTTTTGAATGGGTAGGCTTAGACAATGCACTCAGCCGATAAAGCAGGCCTAGCTCTGGCTTTGCCTGGTCAACTGGACTGAAAAAATATGTTGTAGCACGGCTCGGCCCAACGCCTAGTCTTATGCGCTTCACAGAAGTGGAGCACACCTAAAGATGAGAGAGCATCATCCTTGTCATCATCTACCCGCGTTAGTGATGCTCTCATAAACAACAACTTATTACTCACTACTACTTACCAAAAATCTCTTTATTTTTTACATTATAATCACTTTTTTCACTTGATTTAACAATTGCTAATTAAGATGTTCTACTTATTGACGGCCTCAAAGAATAATACTTGGCCAATATTGATTATTGAATAAATGACACATTCTTGCAATTGAATATCAACATTATGCTTGAATACTAGCTAACTACGTATACTTTTCACACAGTTTTACTATTTTACATGTGTACAAAGGCGGAGAGAGATGAAGTCGGTCGGAGGTCTGAAGTATGTCTACTCTTCCACTGCCGCCCTACCTCTGCCCTTGGTGTTCGGGCTTCATCCTCAATCCCAATTTTAGTACTAACCCCAGCTCTTTCGATTTCTGGCGCTACCACTACACGTGTAGATTACTCAAAGTAACTGTAGTTAAGTTTTAAAGTTAGAGATTGATAGTTAATAGATTAGTAATATTTCCTTTAAGAGTTAAAAATGTTTAAATAGTGTTAAATATTTTATAGATTTTTCTCAAATTGCAAAAGAACTTGAAAAAATTTTGTGCATGGAATTGTTCAATACCAATGACCAACCCCATGACATCATTCTCCTAATAGCACCTTAATAAGAATCAAGGACCTAAGAAGAGGGACATCACTTGCCAATATGCACATCACCCTTATTCATGCTTTATAACAATGACAACTCTAATTCAAACTATAATGAGCCCATGTTGGATATTAACAGTTGATTGATTATAAAATAAAGAATTTAGGAAAATTGTGGGATGAGATTTCTCTGTCTATGCAGGCAACATGTATGCCTCATACGACCTTCAAGCCAAAATTAAGGAGCACAAGTTAAGAATGATTTGGACCTCTTCCCATTTCACTGAGACAAACACTGCAACTAAATGTTTTACATTTTGCCCTCACAAAATTAGTACCATAACTAAAAATGCACAATGTTATTAATTCTACATCATGGTTTCCATTTTTCATATTTTAGTTTTATCAGAATTCTAGCATTGTGTATGAAACAACTTAAAATTTCGGTAAAGATTTTGTAATCTGCAAAAATTTTATTCGACTCAAGTTTGAATGAATATCAAGTGATTTAGCGAAAAATTTCAAATTAATTTTTCTTTTTGATAAGAAAATTCAAATTTAGGTAGATATTCGAATGTATACCAAGTGATTTAATTAAAAAAATTGTAAGTATAAGTGATTTTAGGAACTATAGGATTATTTGGCTGGCAATTCAATTAAGAAGAAACAGCAATGCTACTCAAGTTTGGAGAGCTGCAGGTATTCATGTACTGATATAGACACTATAATTAATTAATTACAATCTTTTCTTCGAAATAATAGTTTGATCATGTTTTATATATGGTTGGACCACATAATCTTAGCAACGCCAACCAATATTTTATATTGATGCATGATATAATCATTTAATCAATTAATTAATCAACCAATATCTAAATCCGATTCCTTAAAAAAACATAAGAGGATAGATTAATTATGATTAGTAAGCCAAACCACCAAACAACTGTAATATTAAACATAAATACAAAGCTGAAATCCAAATAAGACCAAATATATGCAATTTTCTTTCTAAATTAGGTGCATTCAGAAATGAAAAAAGCATATATTCTTCATGAAAAAAAATCAAATAATTGTTTTCTTGCTTAAAAACCAAGAAGCATATAAAGTAATGCATGATGAAATTCACATTTCACCAACTTAAATATATATCCCCACATTGGACCTCCCTGCCATTAAAGGTCCCAAAAACCTTTATGGTTGCTACAACTCATCACCTTTTTTTTTTTGTTTTGTGGGTAGCTACCCCATTAAGTCAACTAGTCCAAGCTTTAACTTATCCAAACACTTAAAGAGGGTGTATCCAATTGGGTTACAGAGAAGCAGTTCTTCACTATCTTTAGCTTCATTATCACTATCTTTGTCACAGAATTCCAATGGCTCTTCCGTCACAGACTGTTCTATTCCTCTTGATCAGAAGATTTCATTAACACTTCGCTTGATTTCACGGCCGCCGTAAAGAAGAGAAGTTACGGTGGCCAAGCATGGACAACATCAACAGCAGCAGCAACAAAGCCAGGACTCTAATGATGGAGAGGTAAAGAGGTGCAATTGGATTACAAAGAAAAGTGGTAAGCAATTATTACTACTAAATCAAGATTGGTTCTAAAATTTTCTGCGTTTCTTTCTGTCTCTTGCATGGACAAGTAGACGTAGATAATAAGAACGTTAATTAGTGAGAATGCTAGGTGATAGTACTGAAATTGTTTCCAGCATTAAAAATTTTGTGGTCTAGTAGTTGTACTAGAATCTTTTTCAGCGTTAAGGAGTTGAAGTTTGATTATCAGTAGAGTTAATATTAGATCGAAGATATTACCAGAGATCCTGTTTCTGTTCTTGTTGTTTTCGTAATTATTTTTGAAGCTTGATTTTAATTATAATGTCGGCATGCTACATTGAAATGAAATGTTGCTAAAAGCACGCCTACTCCTAGGCTCCTGCAAGGCCCGGGGCGGGCACTGTTTAAGCAACAGTACACAACTTTGGAAAGGAAATCAGTAATTAACTAAACCGATACTTTCAAAAACGTCCTTTAACAAGAAAGAACGATATTTCAATTATGTGCATGAGTTGTTGCTTTAAGACCAAGGCGTTTTGACATATTTCTCGTCGATGTTGTGTCTCTATCTCTTGAAAAAAATATAAGTAACATCGAAGTCAATTCTTAAAAAGGAAGAAACTTACGAACATATAATGTACCGCACTTCGTAGATGATGTTACCATTATAGCAGTTGTTAGCTATTACTAATCCAGGACAGATTCCTTGCTTACCTACTAATCCCATGATTTATATATATATTATGTAATAATTAATGCTGAATGTACATCGTGCTTATGGACATTGATTCGAGGTTTGGTACAGATAAGGTCTATGTTGCTTTCCATGACGAGTTCTGGGGGGTTCCAGTCTACGACGATAAGTAAGTCTTCTGATTGTACTTGATATAATTAATTCTCTCTACCTAATAATTAATCAAGTGTTATATTATCTAACTTGGTGGTGATTAATTTAATAAACAGTCAATTATTCGAGTTGTTTGTAATGTCTGGTATGTTGATGGACTACAACTGGACAGAAATTTTGAAAAGAAAGGAATTGTTCAGGTAATATTATTTTCTTGGGGACCATGCTAATCAACTAGATAATTCAGTTTATTATTATGTTAATTATGTGAAAAACAATAGGGAAGCGTTTTCTGGATTCGATCCTGAGATCGTCGCTAAAATGGGAGAGAAGGAGATCAATGAGATGGCGTCCAACAAGGCAATCATGTTGGCTGAGAGCAGAGTGAGATGCATAGTTGACAATGCCAAATGTATAATGAAGGCAAGTCTCAGAATTTCTTTTTCTTTTCTTTGTTACGAAAAGTTGAATCTGCATTGGTAGTGCACGCACTCTACCACTTGAGTTAGTTTTCAAATAGCGCGACTAAGAAGTTAACGTTGCCATTTCATGGTTTTTTAGGCATTAATAAGAAGTACCCTTTTGTTGCAAACTAATTTTCTTGATTAAAGTTGCAGATTGTCAGAGAATATGGATCTTTCAGCAGCTTTTTGTGGGGTTATGTGAATTACAAACCAATAATTAACAGATACAACTATCCGAGAAATGTTCCATTGAGGACTCCAAAAGCAGAAGCCATTAGCAGAGATCTATTGAATCGTGGATTCCGCGTCGTGGATCCGGTGATCATTCAATCATTCGCGCAAGCAGCAGGGTTAACAATTGATCATCTGCTGGATTGTTTTACATATGGTGAGTGTGTCAACCTTGCTGAAAGACCTTGGAGGCACATATGAAGATTGATTCTCTCTCCAAAGAAATCGAATTAAACTTGAATTCGTTTCTAAAAGTAAGGAGTTGGGTGTTCGATTCTTACAAATAACAAAATAAAACAAAAATTAAGGTTGTAAATATCAATGTTGGATGAAATTTGTTAGAGATATAACCGGATTGTATAGCTAATTTCGTTTTCCTTTTCTGGGTTTTTTTTTTTTAAAATTGGAGAGTAATGTTGGTGTTATTTTGTATTGTATTACCTAATTTGTTATATTCTTTTGTATTGTTTTTTCCCAACCAGTTTATAAATGCATGTATAATGATTAATGCTTACTATCAAAAATATTTGGTGTAATTTGCTGATGTTCGAAGCTTAACAACAATTTTTATAAATGACTCGTTTGTTGACAACAACATATAACATATTTGGTGGAGTATATAACAAATAACATTTTATTAAAATATGTTATCTTTCTATTTTTTTTATTATTCATTCATCATCAATTATTATAAAATATTATATATTATATACTATAATGTCAAAGGAGTCCAAAATGTTTTACAATCCTAAATTGGCGGTCACCATTAAAAGTACGAATTAGTTAAATGCGAGTGACCACGATGATGGAAATGTTTTGAGCATAATAATGATAACAACTCATGATGGCCACAATAAAATATCTCAAAGCATAAGACTCTTATTACATTGAATAAAAAAGACTATTTTCACTTTCTTCGTAAATTAATACCCTAAGATAGTTCGATTATTAGGATGGGTCTGATTGTGAAAAATAAATATAATATAGTAAGACAATATAGATGTGTGTTTCTTTAATACATTAATCATAAGTAGTAAATATCCCGACTCTTCAGTATTATTAAACTACAAATTTTGAGATAATTTGAGGATTAAGCTGGTATGCAATGATGAGAATTTCATTAAACAAGTGAAGAAACAAAAAAGGTGGAGAATTTCATAATTAGCGCAGTCGGCAACAGCTTTGTATGCTAGCTTGAAGTAAGACCTGCACAGAGAATGTCAAGTTAAATATATATTAATTTTTCAGTTTAATTAGTCTTATTTGTTGACGTCTTCTTTTGTAATTTTTTGGTTTACAAAAAAAAAAGCAATTTTAAACTCTCTCGTAATTATTTTTGATAATTTAAAAAATAAAAATATATAAATTAACGTTGATGTGCCATTTTTTCATTATTTAGAAATTAAGACTAAAGATTGCTTGTAAGTATTTTTTTTCTCACACTATCAAGAGATTTTTTTAAGAACAAAACTATAAAAGTCAATGGTAAACTTAAAGCAAATAATATATTGATCAAACGACTTAGTGAATGTTAAGAGATTTTATTTGCAAACCATAATAGCACCAGAATTCATGCGGAAGAAAAATAATACGACCACGAGAATTGGTTTTGGTCTCTTGGTCTTAAGAAGTGGAGCACAGAATTGTTAGCCCATGCTCACCCCAGGTAGAAGTGGCTTAGCCATTCTGAGGTCAACTAAACGAACCCAATGATGTGTTGCAGTTGAGCCCCAACTTATGAATCCCAAACTAAACCCAACCCCAACTTTCTGTGAAAGCTCAATGGATCATGTAAGCTCCAGTAGAGGTATTCCTCTTCTTCTTCTTCTCTGAAAGTAGAAGTCATAGCACTACTAGATTTTTAGTCTTCAAATCAGACAAATACAATTATTTTTCTTTCTATCTGGTTACATAAATCCCTGATGCCTCGAACCCAGGTTGTAAGTGTATTCCGCTAAACCAACCCTACATGGACAAAATTCACTTTACTGACGATTAACAAATTTTGATCCAATATCCATAAAACTCCAATAATCATATAGAGTGATATCATGAATGACGTTGGTGTGTCATTTCACTATTTCATTAATAAATTTAAAGAATATGAACATTAGTAACCAATTAATATATGAAATAAAAGTTTACAAATAGGAAAAATATCTTAGAAGACTATAATAATGATATATAATATTATATGAGCACACTTAATTCCTTCTTATCAGCGATGGTGTTTAGAAGACTATAATAACAATAGATAATCAATGTTAAGACTTTGCAGAATCATTATAAGTTGAAAGCAATTTGCTTTCCAGGTTAGCAGCTATAATGGAATCTGTAGCTATTTTGGTTGTGTAATCTCCAGGTGCAAGGAGGCTTCAAGGCAAATACTCTGCTACCATATCATAAGTACCTACTAGTGCATATTTTAGCGACATGAGAAGGTTCTTCTGTGAAGAGAATAATTCCAAGTATGGTGCAAATCATATTCTCACAACACCATCCTATGTTCTAGGACTGATAAGTATTACTAGTTGCAGACTGTCTTTCACTCACTTTCACACTCCTAATCACTACTTGGTCTCATCTTTTGATTCGTCACTTTTTTTTTTATAATGCTATTTAAATGCATTATCTCAGGTTATACAACTCACACACTCAACCACTATTCTAATCAAATAGTATAAATAACCACTCAACTCTAAATTATTTATTTTACTATAACTTTCTATTTATCCTGAGTTTTAAAATTTTTTCTTGTTGATAACTCACTCGAAACCCTGATTAAATAAGAAAGAGTTCGTACTACTCCACTCCACGCTCCGGGGTCATCATTTATATAATTTAGATATGATTTTATGCAAACAAATGTCAGTAAGTTCTCTTTTTTCCCGACTCCAAATCCATACAAGTTGAGTGATTTGTCAAGTTCTTGAGCTGAAGACCTGCTTATATTTCCCAATCATCATATCTAAATTTGCTACGCTACATTACTTTTACATATTCGAAGAGAAGTGGTTGGTAATTCAAAACCAGAGACTAGACATGGGTGAGAAGTCATTTTAAGAACCCTCCATAATTAAGTGTCATCGCCAAACATAACTATCGTTTTGCTTAAGAATGTCACAAAAAGGGTGAGAAGTAGACAAAAACCGAGCCCCACCTTTATCAACACTTTTCTCATCCTATCTTCTCATATAATCATGTTATCTTCAACTTCAATTCATTAGAGAGAAGAACTACTTTGTCAACTGGACCCCTCCAACTCCATTGAACAACTAGCTCGCAATATACAAACAAAGCAAACAAGAATCTCAGATTAGGCTGCCACGTTGGTGATGTCCCATTTACCAACATTTTTTTCTCTTCTTGTTAGTTTCTTATTCTTATTTACGGTATATTAATTCTAGTCCAAATTAAGCAACTGCACTTATCACTATAAGCTGGTGAAGTATAATACTTCTCCACCAAATTTTTGTGTCTACCCGCTTGGCAGATAACTTTCGTTTTGGTTATGAAAGAAATCGATCTCTAAACTTCGGAGTTGGTAACGCTTACATCTAATCACTTGAGTTAATCTCTAATGGCTTTTGCAGATAACTTTAATTTGGCTGACGTCAAAACACAAACAGTGACTAACTAAACCTACCACTACTATTGTTGGTTTCAACATTCGCTCCTATATCCATAATCCACCCAATCTTTTAGAAGTGCCAATTCATTGTATTGGAATTTTAAGTAAGAACTTAATTTGAAGTAACCGTCTTTGGCATTTATTTTTTGTGTTTGGGAAACTATGATAAAAATGGATTTTCACTAAATTGGTGGTCACAATATTAATAAGTTTCATTTCTACAAGATGTCTTTTTTGACAAGTGAAACTTGTTCAGATCAACATGTTAACCGCTGAACTATTATCTTATTAAGAATAGCAAAATCCAGCCTGAATTAGCAAAACAGCGTAGCCGTTCTGTGGCCAAGATTTTTGTTTGGAAAGAAGGAAGAAGAAGGGAGCAGAAACGTTTGGTTGGAAGGTCAACTTGAAAGTTAAATCAAAAGGCCAAAACATGGATTATTTCCAAAGACGAGAATGGTACCCCCAACGTGCGATGTTGTGTTTTTGTTGGTAGATAAGTTATTTTTCTATGCTTTCTATGTCAGCACATTCAACATTTCTTGATGAACAGTGGATTTTCAACCACCATGACATATTACGCCCAAATTCATGCCCATCACACTCACGTCTTTTTCCTAACTCATTTTAAAAAATCAGCAACAATAATATCCCACAAATTCAGACGGCTGCAAAATTATTGAATCTGTGGGTTGCAACTAAATTTTTCTTCTATAATTGAGACCACAATTATATTAATACATACAGCAGATTCTGACCTCTTGAACCTTTCTAAGGTTAACAAGAAACCTCCTCAAATACTATTTAAGTTGGCCACAAACCCCCTGACGCAAAATCAGTTCTTGGGGAGGACGTGAAGTGGTCCAAGAGAGCCTATGGTAAGATTGGCTTTGGACATCAACAAGTTGAACAGAAATGTTCATATAGCACAAATTTGTAGGACAAAGAGCTTTACCAAATCATTTACTTTGTCCTAACTCGTGGAACACGAGTGTCCGGCCACGTTTTTAGGTAACAGCAGTGAACATGTAACCGTATCTGCCTACAGTGTAGGCCTAAATCATGAGAAGTTTCATTTAGACCAAGTTTGAAAATACATAAAGCTCTGAGAGTCAAAACAGTCCCTAGATACGACGTTTCACACTAACACCAGCACATTCCCACAACCCGGTAAGACGAATCTCAAAGTGCCTGCTTGGAATGTTCCAAGGATGACAATTTCTGAAACAATTCCACAACGCCATTGACACGAATTTTGTTTATGACACAATAACTCGAACAACACCAATTGCTACCTCTAGATGTTGGTGGCCTTCCCATTTATCGTGCAAAAGAGTCGAGCAGGGCAAAAAAGTATTAAAAAAAGAATAATAAATTAAAAGCAAAACCAAGAAAGCCTTGAGGTTACTATTTACATAACATTCTTCTTTTAAGATTTTCATGCTACAAATTATTTATCAAACAAGTCCACAAGAAGTGAAAGAAGAAATAAATGAAAACAAAAACGTAAAGAAAGAAACGGGAAACAAGCAATTCTACCCAGCTCATTGCTCAGCTGACGCCAAGAGTATATTTACAACAGTTCCTCCTACGGCTGATTCCAACTACACCAACAACAGTTCATTCCCACAATCCTACAAATCTTATTATTCATCTTCACACCCGTATCTTTTAACTCAAAACTGGCTTGAAGTGCCCAGCCTCTGTCTCTGCCTCTGACCTAGGGTCACAGATTTGCGTTTAGCGAATGCCGGATGCAGCAGTTCTTGAAATTTATCCAGAAACAGGTCCCATTCATCCTCACTCATGTCTGCTAGCTTCACAAAACTCATGCTAGCAGGAAGTTGTTCATTAGCACTCCTGCGACCGGATGACGAATTAGTGAGAAAGCCATTTTCGGGTTTAGTCCCTGAGAATTTTAGAGACTTGTAGTTCTTGTCAGCCAAGTTGGTATTCTTCAGTGACACAGAAAGCTTAGATATGGTAGGGGATTTCTCAGGTTCACGCAGAACAGTGAATTTCCCTTGCTCTTCTTCTGCTTCCCCGTCACTTTCCTCTTCCTCGATGCTTTCCTCCAGCTTTGAAAGCAGGGTACGACATTGCCACCACCAAAGCCAAGTTGGAATGGAGTTCTGGTGGTCATATAGTCCTCTGCATTCATCTTTGGAGTTGAGTCGAATTATGCTTCACCACAGTCAATATCAAATTGGAATTCATCATCTCCCAGATCAGTCTGTGGAGATGAAACCTCCCTCTCTGATATCAGCCTCCTTGCCTCAATGCAGACTACCTCCAACTCACTCGGTTCCTCCTCACCAGCACAAAATCCCCTACTCATCATTTCACCAATTTCAGCAAGACAGAGACCATAAGCAGCTGCTTCCTTAAGAAAAACAGTGCATAGAAATAAGACCCGTAGACAAGCCTCTCAAATCATCGGAAGCTCCATTCTCAGCATGTCACAATCCCTGTCAGGATCAAGGTTCTCAATGTATTCAAGTTCATCCTCTGAAAATGGTATTGAAGCCTGGGGCCAGTGAATCCACTCAAAGTATGGATCCTCCAATGTTTCTGGCAAGCAAAGACCATGATCAATAGGTATCAACTCCACTTGCCCAAACGCCCCAACAGCATCAAGCTTTCTCACCAAAAGGTTTCCAGCATGCCTGTCGGTGTTAAAGATTCTAATATCCCAATACGGTGCACAGCAGAAACAGGGAAGCTAGAAATCCCATGATCACTTGCATCAAGATCATGCGGTATGAACTGTTGAAAAGATGCAAGCTTGCTAACAGGTTTCTTCTTAGGAGGTTTGTTACCATTCACCCCTTCATTCACATTGAAGATTGAGTGAGTTATCTTTACCAGGGCAGTAGGTGGCACATTAGCAAAACTGTCATAGTCCAAAAGATAAGCCGCAACTTCCCTAAAACCTGTCCCGCCAACACGCACAGACCGCTTCAAACCTGGCTGTCCAAGGGCTTTGCCAACAAAGCCTTTTGGATTGTTTGGAGCAAATGGTTCTTCATCTGTTGGCTTCACAATCGCAACACTCTCTCCCCTGCTGTTCCTAAAGTAATATGCACCTCCAAGCCCACTGTGAACAGGAATTGGATCGACACCTGTCTTAATTGCCTTTACGATTTCTTTAACCAATTGTTTCAATATAGAACTAGAAAGCTGATCGACTGTCCCAATATCTCAATGGGACCACTCTGATCCCTTTGTTGGATATCCCACCCAGTTGGCGACAGACAAGGAGTTGATGAGCTTCTATGCAGGTAGTTCCTGGTCAAAAGAAGGGGGGAATCATTACGAGCAGCACTAAGATCGTTCTTCAGCACCATATCCCCAAAAGTTAAGGAACTCTCCTCAGCTGGGAAGTTAAGGGCAAGCTGCAACCTTCTTTTCACAGTATGTGCATTGTCACTACGATCTAACTCCATCCCCAAGACACAACCAGTCTCGATCTGTACAAAGACTCGTCTCCTCCCAGTAGGTTGTTTCCCTTCCATTCTCTTGCTCCCGTGATATTCCCCACTAAGTGGGCTCTTAAAGACTGCCACTGCCATCTGTGTCTGAACTGGGCTGTCTAACTTACGAGACATGAAACGGAACAGAACTACTTTGGTTTATGGCTGGTGAGAGAGGTGGCAATGAAGGAAGAAAAGCTTCTTCCCTCCCAAGAATGCCCCAAACTCCAACGCCGATTGAAATTGATTTTGCAGAAAATAGTCCTATCCAGAATCAATCATTAATTAAAAGACTCAAAACCCAATAATCCACCCTGAGCCTCAAAAACCCGAAGATCACCAGCAGAGAAAGTTGTTTTCTTTTGCTACATCAAGCAATCCATTTTCATCAAATCCCAATACTCAATCCCCACGAACCTGAAAACATGGAAAAAATTTCATCACACTTTGCCACACTTACTAACAATCGGCTAATACAAGCACCTCAAACAGAAAATGCATTTTAAAGAATCAATCAAACAAGCATACCTCAGTTACTAAACAACAAAAAAAACTGAGCCAGATCTTAAATCAACAAACACAAATGGAAATATCCACGTTCATTTCACGAATGAAATGAGTCCAAAAACACTAATTTTCTTCAAAATACAACGAACCAGATATGCATCCAGAACTTTTCACACAAACAATTTAGTGCATCACCACTATAAACTATAAGAAGCCACCTTAACACCACCAGTCATCAATCATAAAATCCCGAGAAACCTTTAAATAAACCCCTGAGAGGCAATCAAAGCCTCCATGTTTATGAACCTAAAAAATCCAACTCACAATAAACAACCAGCTAACGTTTCACACAAAACCCTAACAAGATTCAACACGTACAACCCAAGAAAAAGACCCCCACGTTCAATCAAAACTACACATACATACAAAACCAACAAATACCCAACAAAGAAACCGCAATGGGGTTCAGAAACTCACCACAGATTGCAAGATCTGAGACTCGGAGCAGTTGATTCGATTGAATACAAAAAAATCAATCATCAACCAACGAGAAGACATAAAACAAAAAAGGCGGGTTCGGGTTGGCTTGTTTCGTTCCAAAGAAGTAAAGAGACGTTAAGGAACACGCCGAGTTGACTCAGTTGAATCTCTCTCTCTCTCGGTTCCCTTAGCCCTGTTTGTTTCATTGGAAAGAAAAAAATTAAATTAAATTAAATTAATTTTTTTATTGTTTATTTCAGTAAAAATTGATAAAAAAAGAGAAAAAAATAAAATTCATTTCTATTTCTCATTAAATTAATAAAAAATAAAAAAAGATATTTTCTTTCTTTTCCTCTTTTTTCTTATGTTATTAAAGATGCCTAACCTAAATAAACCCTTTTAAGCTTTCTCTCTGTGTGTTGTCACGACCCAATTGTCGTAACAACGCAGGATACGCGAAATGCTTGCTGGTGAGCTAAAGTGTGGATTGCGGGGCAGCGGAAGGTGTGAGTACGTGCCGTATGTGTTGCGTCTGTCTTGAGTTAGGCATGCTGACCCAATTGAGTTTGGGGAGCTTGTCGCTGGTCTGAGACTTGACTATGACGGATCTGCGTGCCATCTAGGCACCACACTGGTCGGGAGCTGTCCCCGCTCCCCTGATGAGCCCATGGGAGG
>CAODLS010473664.1:0-12643 GCA_948243855.1 Flueggea neowawraea | reverse complement strand
AAAACTAAATATAATGAGAGATTATGGCTGGCCAAAACTTGTTCCAAGTGATGGAGATCATGTCCAACACAATCTCCTCATTTTAAGGAAAATGGATCAAATTCAAAGAATTATTCTTTTGAATTTTATCCTTATCTTTTACCATTCATTAAAATATTTTTAACACATGTTAAAAGCACATGTATGGCCGGATATTCACTCTTGTTTGGGCCTTAATAGGCTGGTCATTTAATCTAATTAAATTCCCACTCATTAGGCCCAGTCCGGAAACACTTTCGGGCACTTTCGTATACTCAATTTTTACGTAATTTCAAGTGAAATTTTATGAGAGATAAAATCTGTTTAACTTAACCAGATTACTTTGTGTGAGATCTTATAGGTCCATCTAAAGTCGGCAATGGGCCCAAAATGGGCTTCCAGCCCATAAGTCGTAAGTGGACTCTAGCAAGTCATTGCGACTACCCAAATTAGGTGAATTTGCACCGTTAGCAAAATAATGACCTATTTAACAATCTTATGTGATCCTTTGCATATTGATTTAATGTCTAGCATAAGGCATAGAACATAACACCCTCATTTCCCGCTAAGACATTTCTTGGTCTTTTAGTAGACTGATTAGATCAAATGTGTAGTAACCCTTATTACATCATATGGGTGCGCCCGTACGCTACTCAGTCTCACTAACCAAGTGGCAAGTGATATCTCTCTCAATTAAGAGAGTGGCAATCCCTTGACTTCACTCATAGCTCTTCAGGTGCTTTATGGTATACCCAACTGCACTCATACTTGGTACTCAGTTACGAGCTCGTTAGACGTAGTATGTCAAAGCATACTAGGACTCACCTAGGTTCTATAGTGATTTCAGGTCTGAGCAATGAACTATAAGAATGTAATGAGATTCACTTATGACTTATAACCATATAGTGAACTCATTTAAGTGGATCTATCCATACACTGTTCTTAAAAAGTATTATGTCCTTGATCGACATCCCATATCCTATGATCGGTAAAACTGCACCATCTCTTAAGGCACATACTAATCTTAGTTTATTATTGTTCCCACGATAATAATCGACTAGTGATATTTTGAATAATGTTTGTAAATGTTCAGGTTTCACTGCCAAGTTACCACACTTGCATCATGAAGCCACAACTATTCAAGGATACTTTGTTAATTTATTGGCACAAGAAAATAAAAAAAAAACAAATTATTGCTTTATATTATAAACTAACTGAAATACAATGTCTTGGGATTTGGGCATACACTAACAATTGTCATGTATGGTCAGATTTCTGAGTATCAGATATTATAGGTCTAACCGAGTTGTATAAGTGTAAGGTGCGTAGAGTATGATGTAGTGTCACTGGGTTCAGAAGTTGCAAATCTATGGACGTAGAAGGGTGTACAAGATACGTAGAAGGGCTCACATTGTATCTTCTATACGCATTATGTCCAAAATGGAGAATGGCTCTAAGTACATAGAATGGTGCAAGGTACGTAGATGCCATTTTTTATGTTTAGTGCAAGTAGAACTTGTTGTTGTTTGTGTTGAGCTTAAACTCAATTTCTGAATTGTTTCACCCAAAATCTCTGATACCATGTCTAAGTGCATTGAGGAATATTCTAAGTATGTAAATCTTCACAGACTTATTAGCAACGTACGTAGTACGTTTGCCTATGCACGTAGATGTTTTTACCCAAATAAAAACCTAAAATCACAGTGTTTCATCTCACTTTCAATTCCAAACCCTAACTTAGCTCCCGACATACTTTTCTCTCAAAATTCAAAATTCATCTCTCACTAAAATCTAATTGCAGACATTCTCAAACTCACAAACACTCTCAAATTTCCAAAATCTTTCAAATTACACAAAACCCTAACACACCTTACACTTACACTCACGTAGCAACAACTATTCTTATAGTGCCAAAGAAGAAATTAGAGGGTCGCACGAAAATGGTTGATGATACCTGAAGAAATCAGAAAATAGAGAATCCTCTAAATGTGTAAAAAGGCCCAGGAGCACTAGAGATCAACCGGTCTTCACAAAATCAGGTATTTTAGTTTCTTCTCATATAAATAAATCTAAGAAGTAGAAATGAGTAATGATAGAGGAGGAATTTGATTCTGAGCACTTTGTTGATAGTAAAGCTGATAAATTGTTTACACACTTGCAGCATGTTAAGTTCTCTGACTTAAAAGTATTTGATTTCTGGTCTCTGAAGGAGGGAGGTCTAGATATTGAGGGAGATTTTTATAGATTTGGGCTTAGAGATTTTTGTGTTGAAGGGTTTGATTATTACCTTTGGTTAGTTGGGGAATTTTATGCAAATCCAAGCCAATGGGTCAATGAGAACAGTGAAGATATTCTATATTTTTAGATCATTGGAGTGCAGAGCAGAGTAAATGGGATTGAGATTGTGATTGATGGATGAAAAGTTGCTTAACAAGCTATTTAGATTGGCCCTAGTTGGAATTAAAATCAGAAAAAAGGTGTCAAAGAGTATTTGGATATGGAGGCAAACACCGTTGTGGTTAACACTAACAAAACAAGAGAGTTCATGTTTGACAGATTTGGTGTTGTACAACTTAAGAAGGGTGTTAAACTGCTAGACCAAAATGAATTTAGAGTGAAATGAAAAATGGTTCACACGACTTTCACTGAGATACTCTAGCTTAAATCACACACCCAATCTCCTTTCATTACTCAGGATGAGATCACGATGTACCTACTTATGAAGGGAGAGCAGGTCAATTTCGTTTGGGTTGTAGTGAACTTGATTCTAGAAAAGTAAAGAACTTCAACTTGCCTACTTTCTCGATAAAGGATAGTTAAAGAGCTGAGAGCATGCTTTTCAAGAGTAACCTCACAAAAATTTTCCAATATTTCAAGGTGAAATTGGATGAATTTGAATTCCTTTAGGTGATAAAATCTAGGAAAATCATAAGTGAATCTCCAAGAAACATAAACTCTATAGTACAGTTACAAGAGGCTATGTATTTCAGCCATATATTAGAGAAGAGGACATGATGTTTCACAAGAAAGATGAGCAAAAAAAGCCCAAACTAGATGAAGTGATTTTTTGTTAGGAAAAGCTCTAAGGAAAAGAGACAATTACCTAAGAGGCAAGTAGACGAAACTGGAAGCATGGTAGAAGAAAGAGATGAAACTCAAATGGGTGATAGTTCTAGCACAATCCGAAGCAATGAAATTGAGGAGTTAAGGAAAGAACTGCAGGAATTTAAAGCTGTAATCGAGGCTAATTTTGAACTTATGGCCAGCGTGTTCCAATTTGTAGACTGTTGGAGATTCTTAAAGTAAAGGAGGATGCTGCTTCAGTGCCGATAGCTTTGGACATTCCTTCACATTCACACAGTCCTCAAAAAGTAAATAAAGAGAAAAAAACACAAGAAAAGGAGGATGAGATGACAGTGGAGTTAGCAAAGTGAGTTCTCAAACAATACAAAGAATTGGTTGATGAACTTCGTGCTAATTCCTTGGACTCTGAGCAAGATGATGATCCTCCTCATCCTAAGATCATTGAAATTAAGAATGATGAAACTAAAGTTTAGGAGGAATAACCTAGTATTGATGAACCAATTGATGAACTAGTTGATGAGCAACCAATTGATGAACTAGTTGATTTAAATGAAGAACCAGTTGTGGAGGAGGAAAAAACTGAAGCAGAGCATGTTAAGGAAACAAATGAAGAGGCAGAGATGGTTGTAGAAGAAAAAATTATTGAGGAACAAAGAAAAGAATCTGAAGTTCTAGTATAATAGCAGAGAATTGAGGCTGAAACGTTAGTTGATGTGCCAATAGAGTGGAAATTAGAGGAGGATAAATTTGAAACTTCTTCATCTTCTTAACTAAAACTGAGAGCTTATCAGGTCCTAAAATGGATAAGGAGAATCAGGGAGGAATTCATGTGAAATTTCGTGAAAGACAACCCCAAAGAGTCGACAACATCTGATTCTGATTCAAGTGACTTAACAAAATTGAAAAACGTAATCCCTAAAGCAAAATCAGTACCAGAATCTGAATATGAGATCAATCCAACTGAACTTACACGAGAACGAGCTCATTGAAAAAGGTTCAGGGCATTGGAAAAATTCTGGGCAAAGGAAAAGCCCAATCTTGATGGCCTGCCTCCAATTCCTAACGTTGTTGAGATTTCTGATTATGAAAAGGAGGAGAAAACTGAAGTGAGGTTGTGTATGGGAGAACTAGTGGAAGAAATATGTCTTCGTGTATCACATTGGATGATGGTGGATCTTGCCTTAGATGTTTTGGAAGAACCTGAGAAAGTTGATGCATCCACTTCAGATCCAAAGCCTTCCACCTCACCAAGGTGATTTTCATAGGTTAGGATGCACATTTTGTCATGCATACACATATGCATCATGATTTGTCTTATTTTGCTTTGAACTTGTGTATGTGACCGTTATCTAATAAAGTATTTCATTGTGACATATCTGCGTTCATTTTCTCTAAGACTTTCTCTATGTTGTCTATTTCTTTTGCTCTATACCTTTTTTTAATTTTGACAAAAAAAGGAGAAATTATGGAAGAGTTTGTTGAATTCTCTAATATATATAGATGCTTTGATATATTTGTTAAATCATTTGATATCGTTATGATATATTCATCTGATAACTCTGATACATTTTGTTTAAAATTGATATCATGATAAATGCTAACAATCGAACAAGGCTTAACAACCTTGATCAATTTTTTCAAAATTTTCTCTAAGTGTTTTAAAATAGGTGCACTGATTGAAGGGGAGTGCAAACTCTGTCAATGTTTTGTCATCATAAAAAAGGGGAGATGGTTGAACTAGTTTGGTTAACATGCAAACTCCTTCTAAATTTTGATGATTTAACAAAACAATTGAAATAGTTAAGCTACCCACGTAATACAACCCTCTAAGCACGTTGAAGGACAATCTAAGCACATTAAACCATGATCTATGCACGTTGATCATGTTAGAGGCATTTCACATTTTCCAGAATTGACACTATGCGCGTAGAAGAGCATACAATACACGTAGAATGAGTGCTATACACGTTGAAGGTAGTGTAATGCACGTACATGTATTATATTAGTAGACATAATGGTCGAGAGTTATGTTGTGTGCTTAGAAAAAAGACCAATGCATATAGTAGAGAAGAGAAAGCTACTGGTCTGAACGTTGCATCATACTACTCACGTTGAAGATGATACTATACGCGTAGGCGGGATCATGACGCAAGCTGAAGAGGGCTCACGAGAAAAGTCTTAGCCACATTTTACACCGCTAGAATGTGCTTAGAAGATTAAAGGTGACATCTTTGAGGAGATTATGCCATGCACGTAGTAATGCATACTACGCACATAGAGGGGTTCCAGAATACTGACAAATTTAAGGAGCTCCTAAGGAATTTGAATTTGAATATTCTCTAGCACAGTCACGTAGAGAATCAAAGGTGTGATCTTGGAAATGTCAGCGCATGTAGAATAATGTGTAATGCAGACAGAATATAAGAGCTATGCACACAAAAGAAGAAGTAATATACATAGTAGCTACCTAGTGTCAAGCAGTGGCTACTGGACACTATACACACGCAGAAGGAGAACATTGTGCGTACTACTCTGATGGAATCATGGACTACGTACATAGTACCGATGGTACACACGTAGCACAGGCTGACGTCAGTAATTTCAGTATCTTCCAATTCTCTCACAACTGCTACATTGGGATTTACAACACCTACTTTTGAGAGAACCCCTATAAATAGGTGTGCCCAGTCCAGAGTTAAACATGAACATCATTGAGAAAGTGCCCAAGCTTTGTCATTTAATTCTTGATTTTCTCTCTTGTGTTCTTATGTTCTTGCATTCCAATTGTGCTATTGATTTACGATTTGATCAGTATGAAAATATTTTTTCAATCAAGGAATCCATTTGTAATCAAGCTTTGGTGTTAAAGCTTGAGGGTAGTATAGGTTTGCTTGTTGAGACTTTGAAAAACAAGAGTGATTGCTAGTGAGCCTAAGAAAACTAGTGTTGGTTTTCTTGTTTTGGCCTGAGAACGACTATGTAAGAGTTGCTTGTTAACCTACAAAACAAGTGGTGTAATGGTCTCCTTCCACCCGTAAGTGAGGAAGTGATTAGTAGATTGAAAACTCTCTAGCGAGCTAGATGAGTAGACGTAGGTCAATGAGGACTGAACTGTTGAACCCATTTTGGTTACAATGTAAACTCCTAGATTTTGATGATTTAACAAAATAATTGAAATAGTTAAGTTATGCACGTTTTACAATCCTCTAAGCACGTTGAAGGTTGGTCTAAGTGCTTTAAATCAAGATCTATGCATGTAGCTTCTACCTGATTTCAGGTAGTGGTTACTGGAATATATCCAATGCATATAGAAGGAAGAACGTTGCATGTAGAACTCTGATTAACTCATGAACTATTTACGCAGTAACGGTAGTATGCATGTAGGACAGGCTGATGTCAGTAATTTCAGCATTTTGCTACTCTCTCACAACAGATACTTTGGGATTTGCAACAGCTAGTTTTGGGAGAGCACTTATAAATAGATGTCCCCAGTCATGAGGTAACTTAAGAACATTTTTTTTAGAGTGCCCAAGTTTTTCCATTTTGATTCTTGACTATCTCTCTCATTGTGTTCTTGAGTTCTTACTTTCCAACTGAGTTGTTGATTTGCTATTTGTTTCCTAAGTTATTGTAGGAATATTATTTTCCATCTGAGAATACTTTTGTAATCAAGCTTTGGTCGTAAAGCTTGAAGATAGCATAGGTTTGCTTTGTTTGGTTCCTTAAAAAACAAATATGTTTTGGTTTTCTTATTTTTGCCAATAAAAATAAGGTATAGAAGGTTTTCTTGTAAGCCTGGAAAAACAAGAGATTGTAAACGGTTTGCCTCCACCCGAAAGTGAGGAAGTTTAGTGGATTGAATCTCTTTAGTGAGCTAGAGGAGTGGACGTAGTTCAAGGAGGACCGAACCACTATAAATATTTGGCTTTGATCTTCTATCTCTCACTTTTTTTTTGTTTCTGTTCTGTGTATTTGTGTTTTGGATTTATATATTGTCTTGATTTACAAAACCTTCAAAAAGATTTTAAAAACGTTTTAACTTTAGCAATAAATCCAATTCACTCCCCTCTTGGACTGCCATATTAGGATTTGGTATATCGTCGGCCTATGCCTAAGACTAAGGCAAGTGTACCTGTCGTCTATAGCTAGTGGACCTATGAGTGCTGAGTGTTGTATCCTACAGAGACTACGAGTATTAGCGACTAACTATCCCTCTATTATCTAACCGACAAATTAAGTGACCTTAAACCAATTAAATAAATGGAAATCAACATAGAGGCAAACACGCATAGTCAAGGGTAGAACAATCGATGGGAAATGTCACCCATATGCTGAATCCCCCTAAATCAAACTAAGTGATAATGTCTCCTTATTCAAACATTTATTCGGGCAATTGGACCGTGAAAATTTCTATGGTATATTAACCTCTCTCTCAAGTTAGCTAACGTCCAATGACTAGGTTGATTAACCGAAATCTCTTTCTAATTAAAACCCATACCGTTGCGTTAACACTGATTTGTGAATTTCACTATTAAGTTTGACTCTAATCCGGAAGATTTATGTCGACCTCTCTCTAGGTCTGTATGCAACTCCTCTCAACTATGAATGATCTACCACACACAGAATCTCTCGATTGCACATGTATGAATCAGTAAAGGAATCGAAAGGCTAGCAACAATCAATTCAACTATTCCACAATATAAATCATAATTAGGTCACAATTCCATAAATAAGCTGAGTGAATAACAAAATCCAACAATCACATAGCTAATCTAGGGTTCATGACACCTATATGCGCATAATATTTAGTTCATAACTCTAGAGAGATAAACAACAAGATACAAAGATAATCTAGAGAGAGAAGAAGAAACCATGACGAATCCTTCAATCCTTCGTACGATTCCTTCGATCTTGATGACCGGTTGAGTTCTCTTAAGTTCCCATGCTCTTCTAACCCTAACCGATGTGTTTTTGCTCCTGAATGTCGAATCCCCTTTCTAGGTTTCTGAAACACACTTCAAATAACACGAAATGCGCATTCCTGGAAAGACATGGACAAGCCCACTGCCATATCCCACAGTTTCCATCCATGTCTTCCAATTTTCTTCGATGGCCAATAACACGAACACGGGATTCACTAACTTTGTCCGTGTCTTTACGAACATGTCTGTGTCTTCCAATTTTCTTTGGCGGCCAATAACACAAACACGGGCTTATGTCCATGTCTTGAATAACTTTGTCTGTATCTTTACCAACATGTTTGTGTCTCTCTTGAAATGCATTCCAGACTCACATATGGTCACGGACACGTCCGTATCTTGTCCACCCTTGTCCGTGTCTACGTTTTTCACAGAGAACAATGCACATAAGTCTCCAATTGATGAGCCATGGATGTGGAATGATGTATGGTGACCGTGTCTCCTCCCAAAAGCTTCAAATATCATCGTTCAAGCTCTGCTTTGACTTATTTCCTTTGATTCTTCAAGACACCATCAATTAACCTAAAAAACACAATTCAAGGCATAAAAGTACCAAAACTTACGACAAATGCTCGATTTGTATTTAAAACAATATAAATTCAATCACATAAACATGCGTAAATGACCGTTTATCAAACTACCCAAACTTAAGCTTTTGTTTTCCCTCAAACAAAGGAAGAATTAGCACAAGGGCAAATACTTCAATCAAATTGCATCAATGGTGGCATGGGACTTCACATTATGCATTAACGAAAATAAACTGAAGAGTGGAAAATCTAAAATATGAATAAGGCACTCATCAACTCAAATTGATATCCCAAATCAAACATAAGTTAGATCTCAAATTGCCAAAATAATCGATTTGAATTGATCACCCATTCAACTCATTGATTAGATTGTCAAGTAAAGTATCAAAACACATGGGCAAATATGATTCATATTCACATTAAGCGTTAAAAATTTTCATAGATTCCACCAACTCAATAACTTACTTGCTACAAACATGGTCAGTAAATTAAGGGTTCCAACTTCGTGCTTTTTATTTTGGACTTTTCAGGTTTCCACCATCAAAGGAAATATGTTTTATGCGAAAATAGCTCATTTTTTATCAGTGCTCCAGGTTACTTAGAAAACCCCTTATAGTAGTCCTTTGCATACTCATGTCCAAAGATAACAGAGTAGATTTTGAGCCTCATGTACTTGTCCCGGTTTAGGTTCAAGCAAATTACGAGTAATCCTTTTTATACCTTTATTTTATTTTACTTCATGAAAACCTACATGCCCATATTATTCATGTTATTACTCAACAACCTAATCAATAAACTAAATGAGATGAACAAGATAAAGTGAAAATTTTGATCACAAGCTTTAAACTCATGTTGAATCCAAAATAAACCATTCAAATCTTAGACTAATAAAGGCATATTAAAAAATCTCAACCATTCACCTCATATGCACAAATACACAACATGCATCCTAAACCACAATATCAAAAAAAATCGATGAAAATTTTGATACCCCTTACCCCACACTTAAATGATGCATTGTCCTCAATGCATTTAATGAAACACATGACGTAAATGGGAAGAGAATAAATTAGAGAGTTCAGGGGCTTCCCTGAAAATAGGTCCACAGAGATGAGTCTTGGTGTGAATTGCATCCAAGTTTGTGAAAATCCCTTGCAAAGCAAAAGAAAACTAAAAACAACCGAACAAACTTAAACAAAACAATAAACTCAAACTAAAACAAAACATGGATTAACTCCCAAGAATCGCTTCTTTAACGTCACTAGCTTGACGTTAATGACTAAAGGAAGACAAGAAAACGAACAAATAAAGGATAAAAATAAAAATAAAAATAAATAAAATGGCTAGATTAATAAAGTTCAAGCTTCCCTAATATCATAGTCCCCAACAACAATGCCAAAAACTTGGTATATCGTCGACCTATGCCTAAGACTAAGGCAAGCGTACCTATCATCTATAGGTAGTGGACCTATGAGTACCGAGTGTCGTATCCCAAATAGACTATGAGTAATAGCTACTAACTATCCCTCTATTATCTAACCGACAAAATAAGTGACCTTAAACAAATGAAATAAATGGAAATCAACACAGAGGCAAACACACACAGTCAAAGGGTAGAACAATCGATGGAAAACAGCGCCCAGATGTTGAATCCCCCTAGATCAAACTAAGTAATAATGTCCCATTATTCAAATAGTTATTCGGCCGATTGGACTGTGGAAATGTTAGAATTGTGCCCTAATCCAATCATTGATGCACATTGTCATTTAATTATTTAATAAAGAGGCATTTCATTTCTATGAAATATTACATGTTTTATGAAGATAAAACTCCATGAAAAGTTTATTCTTCCTTATGTCATCAAGTGCGTGACTTGATAGTAAAAACATAAGGATAACATGAATACTATTCCAAATGTCCCTAATCGATCATTATCATGGGAATGATGACGAATTAAGATTTGTATGTTGCTAAGTAAGATAATCACATTTTATTGATTATGGATATGAGATATCAACTTAGAACATAGATGCATGTTGGGAAATATTTACTGGATTGGCCAGCTATGAAAGCACATCACGGATTTTTGTCACAAAGTAGCTTTCATGCAATGGTTATGTTTGAGTCCTTTGACTAAAACTCACTATTGACTCCCACATGAGAAATCGCATGTTTTGACTTAGTCAAACGTTATCTGTAACAAGGTAACAATAAAAGTTATGATTGGATATGTCATGAATCATGTAGAGAAGTGATAATGAGAGTGATGGATTTGTTCCTCTTATGAAGAGTGATATCTCTTGGCCACTTGATGTATGAGATTGATGGAATGTATGCATACTCGAATGAATTGATAAAGCGGTTTATCAATGTCATTTGTTATATCAATTTACTTAAGATCAAGAAACATGCTAAGCAATATAATGTTGACATGTGACCATGCCTTATGCTTAAATGAGATATCGTGAGAGAAAAAGGACTACATATCAGACTGTGAAAGGTTAACTCGGATCACTCACATCCACTCGATTTTGGGTTGCTATAATGTATTACTAGATACCGCTTATGGACTTTGGGCCCAAAGGTTTGGGACAAGGCCCATTGCCAATTTTGAGTTGGCCTATTGGGTCACACACAATAACGAATTGGATTGGTTACAAAGGTTCTCTCTTTGTGGTGATTGAATTATTAAGATGATTAATTTGATTAATCAATAATGATTCAAGGTTTTATAATTTGTGTGTTAAATAAGATTTAATACATAGTCCATTAATGTAATGGGCTTTTAATATGAATCATCAATTATCATGGTTATAATTATTTAATTTGTCCCATGAGTGATTTATTCTTATGATAATGTATCATATAATTAAAAGCCCAATAACATTAATAAAAACCCATGTCAAATTCGGCTCAATGCAACCTAATTCAGCACATTCGACCTAATTAGGAGAGAGAAAATTCAGCACACTCAACCTAATTAGGGAAGGAAGAATTTGGCACAATAAACCTAAAAGGGAGGGAGAAAATTCAGCTCTCATCTCCTACGTCTTAGGAATCACATTCCTTGTATGACAGTGAGAATTTCGGTACAAGCATTTACTAATTAGGAGTTCATGGCTAATTAAGAGTTTTATTCTTGTTTGATAAGGAAAATAAAACTCTTATTTGTATGTGATATAATTAATTAGGAAGTGTTTATTCATGTGGGACAAGAAAGGGAAACCCTAGTATGACTAAACAAGAATTCGACACACTCCTATTTAGAATAGGAAGAGGCCAAATTCTAGGATTGCAAGTAAAGGGGATTTCGACGTCAATAGTATACCTATTTAGGTATCCTCATATGCCTATAAATAGGGTTGCATTCCTTGCCATTTTTTCAAGACAAAGCCAAATTAGTGTGTGCCAATTTCAAAGAGAGAAAATTATTTTGTGAGCTTTAGAATAGTGATTCTAAAAGAAGTGCTAATACCCTCCACCAATCCAAGGTAAGTTCGTTCATGTGGATACCTCTGGACAAGTTCGCGCAAAGGCAACATGATTCCAAAAGGGTGATTCGGGTTTTGGTTCTAAAAGTTACACCAATTTCTCATAAAACCGAACAATCAAGCCTTGGTGTAAGGTAAATCTTCTAACCCTAATCATATATGCTGATGTGCATGGGTCCTTGGGGAATTCAAGCCTTAATTTTTTTTATTTCCTCTGCGTAGAATTCTTATGAATGTCATTAATTAGCCGAACAGTGGTATCAGAGCCACTTGCACCATCAACATATATGATTCCTTTGATATGTGATATAATTGACATGTATGATATATTCAGCCTTGTTATAATATTGTTGCTATATTAATCACTCTTTTTTAGGGTTTAATTTAGCAATATAAAAATGGTTTTATATATTTGAAGGCCGAATGAATGTTGAACTTACGTAGGATGTTAAGATTCACCTAGAAAGCCGATTAGGTTTTTGTATATGCGGTTTTTATAATGTGATTATAAATGAGCTGAATCATAATGTGATTATGAGATTCA
>CAODLS010473607.1:0-12610 GCA_948243855.1 Flueggea neowawraea | reverse complement strand
TTTAATGATGGTTGTGGTGACTTTTGGAAAGAAGTAAGGAGAATGAGTTGATTTGTAAATATAATAAAATAAAATGGGAAAATAAAAGAAAATGGCGGATTTACTGGAGGAACTCGGCAGAGAAGTTGAAAGAAAAGAAACAGAAGAGAGGAGGAGGGAGAGAGGAAGAAAAGAGAGAAAATTTCAAAATTCCATAACTTGAGTTCTAGGCATCCAATCAACGAACCGTAAGTTTCTCCATGTTCCTGGTTGTGTGCTCTTTCCTTTGAGACTGGTGACGGCCCATGAATCTACTGGAATCCGGTGACAACAAGGGAGGAAATCAAGACGGTTTTCGGGCGATTTCCAGCAAACGGGGAGGAGTTAGAACGTAAGGTTGCCACCATTGGACTCCTCTCATCAAGAACTACTGATCTGGGTTGGTGGTCAATTTTCCAGCGAGATTTCCGTGATCGGCCGACGATACTCTGGCGATTCGACAATTCCACCTTTCAATCCAGCAATGAAATTCGACAATTTGGGACACATATTGAATGGGTAAGATGAGACTTTAAAGAATTTGAGTGATTTGTTATTTATTATAGACTTAATTATTGAATTTTATAGTGAGAAATTATTATGAATGATGGTTGTTGATGATTATTATTAGATTGAGAAGTTTAGGGTGACATTAGATGATTTAGAGCGACTGATTACGAGATATGAATTGTTATGGTGTTTTTGGAATACTTTGTATTTAGGCACCAAAATGGAGTTTGGTATTTATATTTGAAAATTTATTTGAATAATTTGATATTTGGGTATTTAGGAATAATTTTCGGACATTAAGAATTATTTATTAATTTGAAATGTTTTGAGGACTAGTTGTTTTTTTTGAAAGTTTGAGGACAAAAGTATAATTTTACACCGAGGTGTATTTTTTGGCTTATTATGTCAGAGTTTGGTTCGCAATGAGTTTTAGGCTTCGTTTGAGGATTTGATTCTGCATACACATGTGCACACATTTTGGTACAACCATAGTACCAGTATCACATTTTTGACTTTGTCTGATATTATTCTGTTTTAGCTCAGTTTGTTGTCCGAGGTGGTCAGCCATCCACCGATGTTTGTTATATGGTCAACTCTACTATTATAGGCTGTGTCTTCTAAATTATACTGTTTTTGTTGTGTCCGACTTTGTATGTAATCTTGTATAATTAAAGGATAGGAACCCTAAAATTTGTTTATGTGAAACCTATGTTGTGAAAATGGATTTTTCCCTCTAGCAATTTCAAAGGTGTTGAAAATAAATATTATGATGTAATATTTATTTAATTTTTGAAATAGATCTTTTGAATGGATTTCAGAAATGCTTTATAGAAAATATTCTTTCTAGATTTAAGAATGTTCTGATTTGAAAAGAATAAACGTATTATGTGCTTTGAAAAATTTTTGGAAGTTTTTGTTTGAAAGCTTGAGATAGCTTTTCTACATCGGTATGTTTTTGGTAAAAACATAATGATATGGGACACCTAGCTACAAGGTAACGTAGCCTTTCGTATATCAATGCCCTGTCAAGACCCCAGTTACCAGGGTTAAATGGTAGCCGCGAGTACGACCAGACCACGTACTCTGTTTGATCGATTGGGTGGCTCTGCCACACTTCTGATATCCATCTGCATTTGGTCCCATTGAGTTGGTTTTCCATTTGAAAATGTTTTCATCTGAAAATAATCTGGAAATCTCTGTCTGTTAATATTTTGGAAATATTTTTCTAAAAATGATTTGAAGACTTCTATGTGAAAATTCTTTGGAAATTATTTTGTCTGAAAAACATTTTGGAAGTTTTCTATCTAAAGCTATTTGGAAAAATAAGACAAGTTTTGGGTAAATATTTTGAAAGGAAATATTTTGGCTATTTCATACTTTGATAACTAAATATTTTACTTGGAAAATATTTTAATAATATGTAGATTTGTCTATTGGATGCCTTATTTGCGAAAGATTTTGAAATGAATTTTAAAAAATATTATTACTCATTATATAATGTGTATAAGTACATATGCTTATATCTGCATGCGATGTATTTTGAAACTGTTTTCAAAACAGTCTTTGTGAGGCGCATATAAGGCGATCTGGAGTGTTATCCCTCACTGGGTTTGACCCTTTTCTTTCTTTTTCCTTGTTCTCTCTATACTTCATTTTTCAGGTACTTTGTAAAGATTGTTGATCTTCCTTGCTCAGTGAGGTATTTGTCAGTAATGAGTGTCCTATTGTTCAGACTCGACTTTCAATTCTGTTAGATGCTCCATATACTGAGTAGTGGGTTATGGCCTGTATTCGAATTCGAAATGTTTTACATTTTTTTATTTAATTGTATATGTATTTATGCTTTTATATTATTAATATTTGAGAATATTATTTTCAAAACTTAATCTTTTAAAACAGTTTTAATTCGGTTGATAAACTGTATTTGAGTATTAGTTCTGCACTCTGAGGCTTGCACTGGATGGGCCAGGTTTCCATAGACGGTTCGCATCGTATGTCGGTTATGGCCCAATTTTTGTTTGTGAAAAAGGTGGTATCAGATCGTAGGTTTTCATAGGTCTGGGTCGATTGTGGAGCTTGGGTATTCTTGACAAAGTCAGTGTAATTTTTCTCTATGAATATCTCTGAGTAATTGTTTCTGTATGTCCTTCTAGGTATTCCGTTAAGTACTGTGGCAATAGTTTGCATTCTGATATCTGCATATATGCTATGTTTGTCTGTTGTCTACAAAGATGGCATAGGAGACCTAGCAAGACTGTTAGATGTCAGTCGCCAATCAGTCAGTGAAGTTCAGCCAGAAGAAGTGGTTCTGACGATTGCACCTGTTGCACTAGAGGTTAATGATGGTAATCGTTTGATAAGTTCTTTGAAGCTCGAACAATCGAGATTTAAAGGTACCGAGGGGGAGGACCCACAAGATTTTATCACTGAACTAGAGCATTGTCCCAGTGTTTTAAACTACATCGATGGCACTGAAATGGTTAGTGTACATCATTCATTTTAGGTGGTTGTGCGCTGGTGTGGTAGCAAGGTATTAGGAAACGAGGTGATATCTATTGGGATGAATTCAAGAATGAACATGTACCTTATGTTCTTCCCCAAAGCATTAGAGAGAAGAAGGCGGATGAATTTAATGATTTTCATCAGGAGTAGGGGATGACAGTGACTGAGTATGAGGAGAATTTTAGAGACTTTAGTAAGTATACGCCAGAAGGATGTCCTGATGAGATGGCATTGGCGAGCAAGTTTCAGAAAGGTCTGTTACCAGGATGTGCCAGATTGGTAGAAGCTTTTAGACTGAAAATAGTGGAAAAGATTGTTGAGGCCGCAATGGCCATTGAATACATTCATGAGAGGCATTAAGAAGAAACTCATAAAATGAGTAAGACCAGAGGAGAAGGGAGTAACCATTAAGGTCGAGATTAGAGCAATAAACCTAGCCAAAGGCAAGCTTCTTCTCAAGGCAACATGGTAATAATTAGAATGTTGGTGTGGTACATTCGGGCGTATGTACTGAGTTACAGAACAAAACTCTGAATGTTGGAGGCACAAGGAAAGGCCCAATTCTTTGGTACAGTAAGTGTGAAAGGAAAACTTTGGGCAGTGCAGCAAGCCAAAACACAACTTCTATTTTTGCAGGCAGTCAGGGCATATGATAGCTGAATGTCCCCGACAACTTACTATCGAATCCCAAGCAAGGTATCCTAGTACCTTAGGATCCTTTGAGAAAAGATAACCAGGAGGTCCCGATTCTGTTGGCCTCTAGTAGCACAGTTGGAGGAAGTCAATCTCTGAATTGGTGTTTGATCTGTCAGGAGTCAAGCCTCTCTTTCCCTGAAGTTCTGTCTATTTTTGGAATACTTTTTAGGACCTTTGTATGCTTTGGCAAAATTCTGTATATGTTCTTTGACCCTCTGTGTATTTCTGCGTGTTGCTGGAATGCATTCTTTTGAACTTTGGTGAATTTCAGTATATTTTTGTATCTTTCCAGTTAGACTTTTGTACACCTCTGTATGTATGTTGTTGACTCTGGTATTGTGCATTCTATCAAGCTTCACATTCTGTTAGAATATGTTGAACTAGTAATGAATTCACTAGAAATCTTTAGAATCTCTATCACCTTTGTGTACCTATAATTTAGCTAAACTGAAGTTATAGGGGGACATGATCATTTTGAATGAGCAGGAGTGGCAATGGATATAAGTTGTTAGATGTGGAAGAATATGATTGTAATATCCTGTATTTTTCCTCGATTGAATTTTTTCGGTAGAATTTTTTTTTCTCTCTGCTAAATGAAATTTTGTTAATATCCTAATGAAAGAAATATATTTTATTGGTTTTATAAAATTTCATAAGATAAAAAAAAATTGTTGATTTTTATTGATTGAAATTATTATTTTCAATTTGTTTTATTAAGGAAATATTTTATTAATTTTTACTAATTATTCCAGAAATTTTTTCGTTAAATTTCAAAATTTATTTTTAAAATTTGAAAGGTTAATTTTGAGTTTTAAATGTTGTTTGGGTGATTGGTGGAGTTTTGAATGATTTTGAGATGAATTATTAAGTGAAAATTTTATGGAAAATGATTAATAAAATCTGGAAATCAAGGACCGAATGACCGGTCGTCTATCACTGGCGACCAGATGGCATGTCGTTTGCCATTGGGAGCCTGGTCATTGATGCCAAATGACGCGTCGTTGGTCGCTGGACTAGGCTCTATCGTCTATCGTTTGTGCCTTCCGCGTGCCATCTGCGTGTGTGGTGGCAGGCACTGAAGTGAAATAACGCCGTTTCACCTATGCACTCTCCTATTTATATCAACCCGACCTCTCCTTTGTTTTTTTGTAATTTCTCTCTCATTTCTCGCTCAAATCCAACCAAACTTGACTCCTCTTGCTCTTAGGACATTCCTCTACCAAATTTGAGGTAATTTCATCCTTCATTTTTTATTTTTGGCTCCTTTTCATGCTCATTTTTCCTTAATAGCATGTTTGACCAAAAATGGGTTCGTAATGAGTTACGATTCAGTTGTGGCTAGATGTTTGGCTTGATTTGAAGTTGTTTATATTATATATGAGTGTGAGGAACATAGAAGAACATATATTTGGCTTGATTGATGATTTATTTTATGGGTATATTTTGGTCCAAAAATGATAACTTCGGTTTGGGTTGTTCCAAGTTGATTTGATGAAAACTGAGGTTAGATTTAGGTTCATTGGACGATTTTGAGTGGGTTTGCACTATCAAAAATATTGGTTCCCGGCCGTATTGAGTTTTGTGGCATTTTTTAATAAACTTTTGTGTCGCGAGGACTAAAGTGTAAATTAATGATTTTTCTAAAATAATTGAGGGACTAGGACTGATATTTTACATGAATTGTCAGATTTGTAATTTTGGAAAAATATGTGCTAGATTTGTAATTTTGGAAAAATATGTGCTAGATTTGTAATTTTTGAAAGTGTTGATATTTTTTCAATTTTGAGAAGTTTGAGGTTTTATATATAAATTGAGTTATTTTGGAGGATCTAATTTTAAATTCTAAAAGTTTTCCATTAATTATTAATTTTTGAGGTCTTAGGGACTAAATTGTAATTTTACATTGGTCAGGACCAAACTGTAATTTTACGTAGATTTCGTATTTAGGGTTAAGGGTGATGGATTCTCACTCGGGGTGGATTTTTGGTGACTTTGAGGGTCCGAGTTTACATTTGCATTGCATGCATTTTTAGTGCCGTCATAGTACCATTATCATATCTTTGATCCTGCATTTGTAATTGTTCAACTTCGTGTCCTGGTCAGCGAGGCTAGCTAGCCACCGGTGGTGCGTGACCAACCATTCACCAGTGGACTGTGATTTAGAGTATTGGCTCGGCGTTCAGGTGAGTGCGATGTCGAATTCAGACACATAGGCTGTGTCTTCTGAAAATTATATTGTTTTGATATGTTTGGTATGAATCTCAAATTGGTTTAATAACGGTCTGGCTATTAATAATTGATTTGTGTGGTTAATAACCACACTTACCACCTGATTATATTATGTAATAATAATTACATATACTCTCTGAAAATGAACTCTATTGCATGATAGTCTTCTACATATATGTTTGATAATATTAATTCTATTTTATGTTATCATTATTACCAGTATTTATGTTGGCATAAATATCGTGATAATATGATATATGTCTGTTAAATAGTTTGCACTACGTCTGATAATTAAAATATTGTATTATATTACATAATACATTTTATCTGCTTTTGTTAATATATATATATATATATATAAGTACATATTTATATATTACTCTAACTCTGATTCTGACTCTGAAGACCTAGCCACGAGGCAACGTGGCCTTTGGTATACCAATGCTTTATTAAGCCTGAGTGCCAAGGCCTAAATGTAGACCCGTGTGTATCTCGTGGACACACAAGACTTCTCTGTTCTAGTGGCAAATGGCACATATCTCTGTCTGACTCTGGTGGCACAACCCACACTTATATATATATCTGATACTACTATCTATTATACTACGTCTGAGGGCCTTTTTTTGATACTATATGCCATAGTGGCTATTGTCTGCTATTATACTATATGTATATAAAGTATAATAAATCTGTTGAGTCTGTATTATTGCTCATTCTCCTGTAGTACATTGTACTATAGACTGGCGGGTATATTTTGCTGGAGCCTGGGTACTGCAATGCTCGCAGATATACCATCTAATTAGTTATGTCTATTTGTTATAGCTTTGAGACCCTTAGCGTGGCAGGTACTGTTTGGGGCCCTTAAGGCTGTCAGCTGTTCTGCCCTCTTGAGTGAGGTATCATTGAGACTCTTGAGGTTGCTGATTCTCTATTAAAGATCTGGTATGGCCAATACAGTATCAATATAGTACAGGCGTATGATCAGTGATCATCAGATCTGTATAAAATTTTGGATTATATAATAAAATATTTAAGTATGAAATTCTGTGCGGTCTGGATAATACAAATTAGTGTAATACACTACATGTGTTATCTGTTCCTCTGTCTATTAGAGATTCTGTCTGACTACATGTTATCTGCTTTGGTTATGAAATATTTTCCGAAACGTTTTCAAACTATACTAGTATCCATATCGAGTGTATATGGATATGCTTGTATATGTTTCATGCAAAGGTTTTCTAAATGTTTTCAAAACAGTTTATGTGAGGTCCCAGATACATTTTGAAGCATCATTCCTCACTGAGTTTTCTCACCCCCATCCCTTAACATTTTCAGGTAATTCATCTTTCCACAGTCAGTGAGGTCTTCAGTTTAGCAGTGATAGCCCTTTTGATCGGGCTCCAGTTGGTATGCTCGGTTAGGTGCTCCACACAGAGGGTTTGGGTTTCATCATTTGGTTTTTGTTGTATAAAGATTTGAATGATTGTATATGTATATATGTGTATGTATATATATATATATATATACTCTTTATATTTTGGATTTGGAAATGTTTTAGTTTTAGTATGAACTATGAACGTTAATTAATATTGAATAACTATTAAAATGAATAATTGGGTGGAGTTCTGTGTACTCTGAGGCTTGTGCAAGTTGGGTTGGGCTCCTAAAGACGGTTCACCTCGTACACCAGTTATGGTCCATAAACGGCTTGTGACAATGATATTGCCTTCAATATGAATTGGGTTTTGACTTGGTATGTCATTTTGAATCACCTTGCATGGTGGGTGCATTTTGACTGCTAGGTCAAAGCGAATTATTTCAACACGATAAGCATAACAACAGTAGAGGAAGAGGATGTTCCGTTGTGTTGGGGAATGGTATGCGTTATATGCTAGTCGAGTCTCAAGACTTGAAGGTGAATTTGTAAGACTTACCAATACTAGAGGTGCAAGATTTTCTGAAGTGCTTTTGCAAAAATCTCCGGGATGGAGTTGTGATTGAAATGCAACTCGAAGTCCATCTAACGTTGGAGGCTCCATAGGGAGAATTGTATGATGAAGGTAATGACGGAGCAATATTTCTATAGGGTGCCTCGTAGTTAGATCTGTATTGGAATAGTTTGGTGTTCATGGGAGTATGAATGTTTGGAGTGCTAGGGGTATGACGATAAACCCTTTTGCTTTTTAATTTCACTGATTTTGGGAATACTCAACATCTGATGTAGTGAAGGGTTCATTTAATGGTGACAATCATCGGGGATGATTCCCATTGTTAGTGATGGTTGAAATGGAAGGATTGTAGTAGAGATCAAGAGGTGAATTGTTTGGGCATAAGGACTTTGGAGGAGTTATGAATATAATTTTGGGTTTGGATATCCAAAGAGTAATTTCTTCAAGTACCTCAAGCTATCTTACTCTGTAACGTCTGAATCTACTGCATTCCTTTATTCTCTGTGGTTGCCAAAAGGTTGAATTGTAGTTGCATATTTTAACCCAAACGGATTTGTTAGGAGTCTTCTAACTCTCTTTCCTTTTTGTTCCATGAGTTTGTCTATCTTTTGGGACTTCTAGAGTCTCAGCTTTGATAAGTTTCTGTATCTATGCTCTGTCATATCATTTTGGCTCTGAGAATCGTTTCGTGAATTCATGCAGTTGTTTACTCGGATACCAACGGAGTTATATCGTTCAAATGTCAGTGGATGCTCTTAGGGGACTTCATTATATCGAGACACGCATGCGGATTAATGCTTGTGAAATTTTGTTGGGATATAAGTTTGTATCACCTGTCTCAGTCTTTGCATGCTTTTGTATCATCCGTCTCTGTGCTTGTATGGTTTGCATCCTCTCTGCTTGTCTACATACTCTGGTTCGAGTAGTCCGGAATGTTAGTGAGTGATAGCAAATTTCTCTGCGGATGACTTATTAGGGTCATGGATTGTGACTTGATTTTTGGTGATTGATGTTATAGTTTGATTAGATTAAGGCCTAGAGTGGTGATAGTGTTCCATTTGCCTCTGTAATCCTTCTGATTTGAATCCTTGAGAAATTTGGGGATGAATTTCTTTTGGGGGGAGAAGTATGTAATGCTCAGAAACTTTTTTTCTATAAATATTAAATTATTAGAAAATATTTTTTCTATTAGAGAATATGAATGAATCCTTGAAGTTATGAATGATATAATTGGGACAACTATTATGTCGAGAAGTGGGAATTGAAAATTTTAATCATGGTTATGGTGACTTTTGAAAAGAAGAAAGGAGAATGGGTTGATTTGTAAATATAATAAAATAAAAGGGGAAAATAAAAGAAAATAGAAGATTTATTAGAGAAAGTTGGCAGAGAAGTTAAAAGAAACGAAAGAGAAGAGAGGACGAGAGAGAGAGGTAGAAAAGAGAGAAATTTTCAAAATTCCATAACTTGAGTTCTAGGCATCCAATCAATGAACCGTAAGTTGCTCCATGTTTTTGGTAGTGTGCTCTTTCATTTGAGACCGATGCATTTGATGAACGCATATTTATACCTATTTATGTGCATTAATTCATATTATTTTGAACACGAATTGAGCGTTTATCACAGGAGCACAACAAGTAGCTTATGTTGATGGCCAAAAACTTGGTCAAATATAGACCTTCTCCAGTAACTCCTGTATTTGCTTCTTTAATTCTTGCAACTCCAAAAGTGCCATTCGATATAGAGGAATGGAAATTGGTATTGTATCAGGAAGTAGATCGATGGAAAATTCTATCTCTCTATCTAGTGGTCATCCTGGAAAGTCATATAGGAACACATCTAGAAATTCCCTAACTATTGGAATATCTTCAATCTTACTATTGGTAACATTTGTATCAATAACATGTGCCAAGTAAGCATCACAACCATTTCTAATCAGTTTGAAAGCAGTCATAGCAGAAATTAAGCAACTAGGTATAATTTGACGATCACCATAAAATACAATTCTAGGCTAGCCTAGAGATTCAAACACAACTTCTTTAGTATAGCAATCAAACTTGGCACATGTTACTGGTGCACCCCAAGGAGAAACACTTGGTCGAATATAGCCCTTCTCCAGTAACTCCTGTATTTCAAACTTGGCACATGTTACTAGTGCACCAGAGGCTGCACATGAGTTGATTGAAGTAATGGGTATGAACAATTACCAGTGGCACTCAACACGTTCTAAGCCAGTCAAACCAGCTGGGGTGTATGGTGTGAATGCAGTGACATCATTGGCCATTCGAGTTGAGACTTTAAGCAAGAAAATTGATGGGTTCTCTGGAGCACAACAAGCATCTTATGTTGATGGCCAAGGGACTCAAGATAGCATGGAAGAGGTGAGGTATGTGAGTAATGCCCTGTATGTGAGTAAGCAGCTTATGTTTTGAACACGAATTGAGCATTTGCCATTAGTTTTGGTACTTTCATGCTTTATATTGTGATTTTCAAGTTAATTGATGTTGTCTTGATGAATCGAAGGAAAACAAGTCGAAATGGGGCTTGAACGATGACATTTGAGGCCTTTGGAGTGAGACACGGCCTAGGATGCATGAAACACGTCTGTGGGAGACTTTAGGAAGCAAAACCATTACACAACTGAGCATCCACGGACAAAAATTGCAGTCCACAGTCGTGGACATGCCCACAGAAGGAAGCACGACCATGGAATCCACTGTAAGTTAAGAAACCAAGAGACACAGACATAATTGTAAGACACGGACAGAAAAGGTGAGGACACGGACGAAAACCTGTGTTCATGTCTTGTGTTAAGCCGCTGATTTGAAGAGATTTTGAAGGACACGAAAGGAGCAACTTGGGCACGACCAACTTACCTCAGACGGCATACATTGCCTATTTAAGTGGGTTTCAACAATTATAGTGGGAGAGTCGACTTGGGGGATAGAAAATACATCTTTAGAGGCCAGAGAACGTGGGAACGAAGGAAAACATCATTGGGCATCAAGAACTAAGGGATTTCACAAAGAATTGGAGGATTCAATCATGGGTTTTCCTTCTCTCTCTAGCTTTCCTTTCGATCTTGTTGTATTTCCCTTGAATAGCATCAATTAATTGCTGTGTGCACTTAGATGCAATGAACCCTAGACTGTTCTTGTGATTTATTGATTGTTATTCATTCAGTTATTATTGGAATTGAGACTCAGTTGTGCTTTACATTGTTCAATGGTTGAATTGATTGTTGCTAGCCTAACGATTCCTTGATTGATTCATGCATGTGCAATAGAGAGATTCTGTGTATGGTAGATTGTTCATAATTGAGAGGAGTTGCATGTAAACCTAGAGATAGGTCGACATAAATCCTCCAGTTTAGTGTCAAACCTAATAGTGAAATTCATAGAACAAAGTGTTAAAACAATGATATGTGTTTTAATTAAGAAGAGATTCTGGTTAATCAACCTAGTGGTTAGGCATTAACTAACTTGAGAGAGAGGAGAATATACCTTAGGAATTTCCACCGTCCAATTGCCTGAATGATTGTTTGAATAACAAATCCTTATCACTTAATTTGGTTTATAGGGATTCAACATCTAGGTGCCATTTTTTCGTCGTTTATTCTATCATTTAATTTGAGTTTGCAATTGTTTAGTTTATTTATTTTATATATTCAAAATTATTTAATTTGCTGGCTAGATAATAGAGGGAGAGTGAATAACTAATAATCGTAGTCTCTGTGGGATATGACACTCGGTACTCAAGGGTCCACTAGCTACTGACGATATGTACACTTGCCTTAGTCTTTATGTGTAGGCCGAAGAGCATACCAACATTGTATCCAGATTATATATATATATATATATGTATATTATGAAGCATTGTTTTATCTCGTTATTATTCCTATGCATGTTTAATTTGATAAAACATCCATAAATAGTGATTCTGCTTAAGTTATCAAATATGTGATTTGATAGTAAAGCCTTGAAGCATAAAAGAATACTATTCTAAATATCCTTATTCGATTATTGTCATGGAAATGGCAATGAACCAAGACTAGTATGTGCTCTGTGAGATGATCATGTTTTACTGGTCATAGGATATGAGATATCAATCCGTATGTACTCCGCTTATGAGAATACTACATGGTTGAAAGGTCATAAGTATTTCTCATACAACGCTAATACTAGAATTCCTCGACCTGAAATCACTATGGATTCTTAGGTGATTTCTCGTATACTTTGACATACGCCTAACATTGTTTGTAATGAGTAACAAGTATAGGTATGATTGGGTATGCTATGAGTCATTCTAAGAAACATGAGTGAAGTGAATGGATTTCCACTCTCGAAGAGAGAGAAGATATCATCGGCCACTTGATTAGTGAAACTGAGTAGTGTGTGACCACACCCAAAAAAAGTGATAAGGGTTATCATTTGTTGGACTTAGTCAGGATCACTTATAGATCAAGGAAATTTTTTAGCATAAATAAGGGTGACCGAGTTCCATGCCTTATGCTAATCATGATATTGAGAGGCAAAAGGTTGTATAAAGTTGTAATTAGGTTATGTTGATTGGTAATTGACATTCATTTCAATTTGGATAATCATAATTTCTTGCTAGAGACCAATTATGATTTATGGGTTTTAAATTAACTTTAGGCTCATTGCCAACATTGAATGAACCTACAGGATCGTACACAATAAAGATTT
>CAODLS010473532.1:0-10002 GCA_948243855.1 Flueggea neowawraea | reverse complement strand
ATGTATGTATGTATGTATGTATGTATGTATGTGTGTATGTATCCTAATTAGGAAAATCTAATTCTCCTAAAAAAATAGCTAATAAAATTAATAATAAAGTTAATTGTTTTGATCCAACAACAAAACTAAGTTAGAAGTCGTGAAAACACATCCAAAACATGACCCATAAGTGTGACACGTGGCCCAATGCACCTGGTTAAGGTTGTTCAACGTGCATCAACTATGGTGTGGTCATGCAAAGATACATTTTTTTACTAAAAATACACAGAAATAACTCCAAATCTTCATGTTTCACCAATATTCTACCTAAAATACCAAAGAAGCATAAAAACATAAAAACACATGAATAATAACAATTTATAATACAAAACAAATATAAAATGCAATGTAAAACATACATGAAATGCAACTTATCAATATGACCTAAAAAAGAGATTACAAACCAATAAAATACCAGAACTCATGAATAAAACTCAATTTATAATAAAAAAGATATGAATTTGACAATACAAATATATATAAATGAGCATTCATCAGTCACCATTAAAATCGATAACAACTATCCACTTCAAGATAGTGGCATGAGAGCTAAGTAGGATTGCAACGTCATACCCAATATACTTTGTTAACGACTACCGGTTTTAGAGAAAATTGCATTTCTTAAATTGATGGAGTTGTTATGTAGTAGATAAGTGATAATGGATGAGTGATGTGTGTATACTAACTGAATAATTGGTGAAATAATGGAAGCAATATAGAAAGACACCAAAATGTTTATAGTGGTTCATCCACAATTTGTGTTTTTGTCCACTACCAAAGTATCAGCGCATAGTATCTCCATTGTAATGCCATTCAAGAGCAAATTCACCAATATAATCACTTTTTAGGTAAGTGACAACACTAAGATCATTTCCTAATAACAAGTGAAAACTTTGATGTTTGTAACAATTGTGTCATCTATTAAATTAGGGTTACTTTTTCTGTCTAATTGTTGATATGTCAGTGCACATAGCATCTGACATGGACAAATGTGTTGACATGGCAAACTCTAAAAATATTCCTTGTCTTTTCTTCTTCTTCTCCTTCAACATTCTTCTCTTATCTTCCTTATCTCCCCTCTCCATCTTCTTATATTCCACCTTCTTATAAAGAACTGCCTCTCTTACTACTTATATATATGAAAAACAAATTTCCTCTTCCGCTGTATCTCTTCAACCAATCTATCCTCAACCAATAGTAAACATCCTAAACTACAAAATTACGCCTTCTCCCTGCCTCTCTAAATCTCTCTTTAGATCCATTAAAAATCACACCTTTATCCCTTAAACCAATTATTGCATCCACCTAAGTACACAGATGGGAAGTTAAGCACGTGGATTTGCATGCCCTAGTGTTAGTTAATTCAAGGAAATTTTTTGCACACGTTGAAAGGACGTAACGAGTGTAAAATCCTGATTTCTTCTTCTAAGCACACAGAAATGGAGAACTAGGCACGTAAAGCCTGAAGAGTTATTGATAAGAAATATTCAAGCACTACTTCAAGGCACATAAAAAGGCATATGAAAGCACGTAGAAAGTTAAAGGTGAAAACTTCAAATAGGCAAATCTCTATGAACGCAGATGGTACTATGTACTTAAAAGTAAAGAGAATGACATCTGCCATAACTCGAAATTCAAATTTGAATATTCCTGACATATTGATGTGGGAAATCAAAGGTGCAATCTTGGAATCTTGCAACGCACGTTAGTTTGAATGTCTAAGCACATAGAGAAAGCTGGCTACGCACATAGTGCTTCTTTAAAGCATATAGATGTGAATATCTGAAGGTCCATGAAGATTGAAGTTCAAAGTGGGCCACGTAATCACCAACAATGCACACATAACTCTGACTAAATGAAGAGCTTACACATGTAGAGGATGATGATGCACGTAAGTGTCCTATGACGTCACTATACAACATAATTCTCAAATGATTCACAACGGCTCTTTCCACGAGAGTAATGACTACTATTCACCTTGTGAGTATATAAGGATGTCTACAAAGAGAAAGAAGGTTAGAGAATTATTCGGCAAGCTTGGTTTACTTACTTTGCTATTCATTCTCTCATATCTACTGTTTCGTTATTCACATCAATCTTTGGGCTTTTGATTGGCTGTGCTATTTGGGTTGGTGTGTGAGATTCATAGAATTTGGGAATCCATCGTAACAAGCTTTATAGCTTGAAGGGTGTTTAGATTTTTCCTTGTTTTGTTTCCTTGAAAAACAAGACTGATTATAAGGTTTACTTGTTTGATTGCTTGGTAAAAAAAAGTGTGGAAGGTGTCATGTAAGCCTTGAAAACAAGGTCTTTGTAAGAAGTTTCCCTCCACTCGGAAGTGAGGAGAAGTTGGTGCATTCAAACTCTCAAGCGAGGTAGAGGAATGGATGTAGGTCAAAGAGGACCGAACCACTATAAATTTAGGCTTTGTTTTCTCTATCCTTTCATCTCTTTGCTTTGTATTTAATTTGTTTGTGTATTGGATTGTGATATTGTTTTAGTTTTCAAAATATTGATAAAGATTACAAAAAAGGTTTTAAATTCTTATTGACAATCCAATTCACCCCTCTTGGATTGCCATCTTAGATGTATAGATATGAGATGATAATGATGGGCGAATATGAGGTCAGTTAGGGAGGGAAAAAGGTTTTGAGAGAACCGTATATAGTGGTAGCAATGGTGGTCACTGAAATTTTGAAGAACACTTTAAGCGATAAGGAGGAGAATAACCCATCCTTTTTGCCACAGACTTCTTTTTCAGATACCTTTTCATATACAAAAGACTTATATTTTAGATGATAAGGCTCAATAGTAAGGATCAAACTCTAACCTGACATAGGTTATCTATAGTTAGTGATGATGTATATTAGTTCGTGTATACCACTTAGAGTTCGACTCTATCATATGTATCTACAACACTTATCTTGTACTGATGTATAAATATTGACAAACATCAATAACAGATGGTGACTTTGAGCCTCTTCATTGTTTCAGATGCAAAAAGCTAAAAGATGTCACTTTCTTACTCGTTTATGTCTACCAACCAAGCTTTCATGGCCGTTAATATGACAACTTTGAGCTTGACAACCTTTACACTGTCTAATGTTTTCCAGCAGATTACAATAAAACTGACTACCATAAATTTTCTTCTGTGGGAGACCCAACTTTGTCCTGTAATCCGAAGCTACAATCTTTTGGGTCATCTTAATGGTTCAAATCTACACCTCCTCCATTCCTGGCTGACAACTAACCAAACCCTGCATATGCTACATGATTCTGGCATGATCAAATGGTGCTTGGCTGGATTACTTAGTCACTTTTGGAGAGTGTTCTTCCTCAGGTTGTTGGGACTTCTACGGCTCATGAATCATGGGAACAGTTATCAACTATGTTTGCTTCCAGTTCACAGGCTCAAATCTGTCAACTTCAATCTAATTTGTTAAAGATCTAGCGAGAGAATGATTCAGTTACTGTATATATGTAGCATGCTAAAGGCTTGTTTGATCAGTTGGCTGTCCTGAATAGCGTTATTCCAGAAAACTTATTGGTGGAGTATGTTATAGGCGAACTTGGGGAAACATATCACCCTTTCACTCGAGCATTGGAGGCTTGTCTTGAAACCATTCGTTTTGATGACTTATATGGTACACTGTTCAACGAAGAGTTGTAGCTTGAAGCGGACCACAGTTCTTCCCTATTTTCTCCCCCACACGACTCTTTACACTACTCAAAAACAAAATTATTCTCGATGGAGAGGTCAACGCGACGGCCATGGACGAGGTCGTAGAAACAATAACAATGCCACTTGTTCGGGTTCATCTAGTTCTGGTTATAATTTTGCTCAGCCTAGTGGTTCTCAGCAATAACAAATTGTCTGTCTTATTTGATGAACATGTTTTTCCATTCCGGGAGAGCTTAGGCGTTGTGGCACCCCCTCCAACAACACTGTTCAATGCAATTCCTTGCCCTCTCTCTATTTTCAGAATTGAAGGGGTCACTATACACTCTTCATCGAAGCCCACACACACTGAGGCATACGTCACAAACCCATTTGGTGCCCCGACCCCGTAATCCACATCTCCTCGGCCTACACCAACTCTGTCATCATTACCTGCCATTCCACTTGTTGTTGATCTTACAAGAACCTCAGTTGCCCCTTCTAAACCACTGGTACTGACCAAAATTCATTCAGTGGTCACAAGATCACAAACGGGTTCCTTGAAACCAAAACCCATACCTTCGATTCACACTACTATGGCTGAAGATTTTGTGCCGACTTGTGTGTCTCAGGCACTAAAATATCTGGAATGGAGCCAAGCAATGGCAGAAGAGTACGATGCTCTTTTCTAGAATGGAATTTGGGAATTATTAGTTCCATCCTCAGATCCTCTATTAAGTAGAATATTCTAGGGTGTAAATGGGTTTTTGCAATCAAATGAGGCAAGGATGGCAACATTAATCAACGTAAAGCTCGATTGGTAGCGAAAGATTTTCATCGAAGACCTGGGCTAGATTGCATGGAAACATTTATTCCCATCGTTAAACCCACTACCATTCGATTCTTATTGTCTTTAATTGTTCAACAAGATTGGTCGATCAAGCAATTAGATGTTTCGAATGCATTTCTACATGGCGCACCTGATGAAATGGTGCACATTGAATAACCCTTGGCTTTGTGGATCTAAATTTCCCATCCCATTTATGTAAGCTTCGCTGCTCTTTTTACCTTCTAAAACAGGATCCAAGGGCCCGGTTTCAATGTATTACAGATTGTCTCAAGCAGCTTGCTTTCCATGGTTCCAAAACTAATTCCTACCTCTACATTTTTGTCGAAGGGGTCGTTCGGGTCTATTGTTTGATTTATGTCGATGATATCCTATTAACAGGTTCGCACATGGCTATAATTCACTGTATAATTTCTTCTCTTTCAACAAAACTTTTCCTTAAAAAAGACCTTGGCAGTCTTAATCACTTCCTAGGATTGGAAGCACAACGAACCACTTTAGACTTGTTCTTAACTCAGTCTAAACATATACCTAATAAAAAATTGATAAAGCCAACTTTGTCACCACCTAGGCTCCCACCAGTGAGAAATTAAAGGCTGTCAGTGGTCTTTTATCGAACAATTGTCGGAGGACTTGAATACCTCTCTTTAACAAGGCCAAACATTGCATTTTCTCTCAATAAAATTGCCAAGTATATGCATTCACCTACTGAGCTACATTGGTTTGTTGTTGAGCGCATTTTACCCTATTTGAAGGGCTCGATACATCATGTCTTATTTATTCATCGATCCTCTCATCTCACCCTCTCAGCTTACTCTGATTCTCAGATTGGGGAAGTTGTATTGATGATTTCAAATCAACGAGAGGGTACGCTATATTATTGGGTACTAACTTAATCTCTTAGTGTTCTAAGAAGGAACATACAATCTCTCGTTCCCTGTGCAGCATCTGAGCTTCATTGGTTATCAGTTATGTTGCGGGAACTTGGTATTTCAATCTCTCAAATGCCCATATTATGATGTGACAACTTAATTACAACATATCTCACTGTCACTCCCATTTTCCGAACCCACTCCTGTCATCTAAAAATTGATTTCCACTTTGTTAGAGATCTAATCGACTCTACCGCAAGCGCATGGTTGTCGAAGTACTTTTACCTAGGAATATTCCAAAGGATATCGACTTTGCGTGAACCCCGTGATTTTTGTTTTTCAATATTTTGATATAAGCAATGCTAAACTAACCAAAGAAAGTAAATCCAAGACATTTGAACACATGATCAGCTTGTGAAATCCTTAACTAAGTTGTTGACTCGACTAAGTCAATTATAGTTTTGAGACAACTTGACAGTTTTCTCACCTCTTATCAACTTGTAGGTAGGGTTGGGATGGGTCGGGCAGGAGGTATCTTTCCAGCCCAGTCAGCAGGGCTGACATCCTAGCCCAAGCTAGCCCATTCAAAAAGGGCGGGCAGGGTTGCCCGCGGACCAGCTCTAACCACAACCCATTGCTCAACTTAAGTTCTCTTCAGTCTTCACGTTGTCGTTTTAGTTTACACCTCACTTCTTAATACAAACCCACTAGTTTCTTTCATCCTTGTCTCTGCTTGCCACAATCACTTGCAGTTGCAAATCGACTCTGACCCAATCCCTCACCCTACTCCATAACCAAACAACTTCATCTCTTCAAAGTGGTTCTGAAAACAAGGCATTCTTCTTCATCTTCTCTCATTGGACGAGCTTTCCCAACTCTTCAACTCAAGGTCTCTTATTTTTCCTCTTTGTGACACAAATACTCCCTAGTAACCACATACTAGAAAATGTCTCCCAAGTAACCACAAACCAAAAAAGACGACTTAGCAGTTTTTGTTTGAGCCTCGCTTCTTAATTAACACCAGGACCCACTAGTTGTTTTCATCCTCGTCTCGTCTTCGCTTGCCACAATCACTTGCAGATCCCCCACCCAACTCCATAACCAAAAAACCTCACCTCTCCAAATGGTTTTGAAAACAAGGCATTCCTCTTCATCTTCTCTCACTGGACGAGCTTGAGAGAGCGAATGCCGACATTGAGAGATTGAGAGAGGATGAGAGGGAATGAGAGAGGGAATTAGGGTTTGGGTGGACTGTGGTGGGGTTCAATATGGCGGAGAGGGAATTAGGATTTGGAGAAGGGAATGAGAGGTTGTTTATAAGGAAAGGTGTGTTGTTATGCATGTAGTGCGGGCCGGGCCAGGTTAGGCCATTTTTTGGCAAACGTAAGCCCAGCCCAAAAATTATTTTGAGCACCTAGGTTGGCAGGGCTTGGGCCAACCCAAGGTCCAGGCTTAAATGCCCAGCACTACTTGCAATAGAGTGATAAGGCTCAAAGTAAATGTCAAACTCCAACTTGATATAGGTTCTCTATAGTTGGTGATAATGTATACTAGTTCGCTTATGGCACTTAGAGTTTGACTATTATATGTATCCACATCACTTATTGTGTACTCATGTATAAATATCGAAAAACACTAATAACAGAGGGTGACTTTGAGCCTCTTCATTAGCCATGTCATTTCATTTTTACAGCTTGAATGCCACTTCTACAAACACGTACTTATTTTAACATAAGCTAATAAGGTGACACAATTGTTACTAACATAAAAGTTGATGTTTTTTCAACCAAAATTAAAAGTTAGTCACATATTTATTAATTGGAAAAAATTTCATGTTTTTTAATTAATTTAGCCTTAAACCTATGTAAAAACTTTGAACATTTTCAGATTTGGGTGGAGTGGGATCGGAATGGCACTAATGACCCCGTCAGCAGTCGGGAATGGGCTACATGCAAAGATGGCAATGCATGAACTTATTCCTCGAAATGGGAGAGAGCACATTGAAGGCCCTACATATTTTTTAGTACTTGTTAATTTGAAAATAAGGAGAGATGGATTCATATAGTTGTTAAATCAAGAAAATTAAGAAAATATATGCTGCCTTGTCGAAAAAAGTATCATATTTAACTTCAATGTATATAATATGTGAGAAAAATGTAAGATTGAATAAAATAAAATAGAATTGTAATAAGATTTGTAAAAGAAGTTAACTAATTTCATATTGAGAAACACTAAACACCTAATAAATAAGCACTATTATACTCGTTATATATAAGAAAATAAAATATTTTCACTTAAAATAAATACATACGATACCTTTGAAGTATAACGATTTTTACTAATGACTTTCTAAAGTTAACAGGTGTTTAATTTATCTTTAGAAGTTGTTTTTTAATAAGTGCATTTTGTTAAGATCACAACCACCAAATTAGTGGCAGACAAAGATCTCACAAAACTATGTTCATATGGCATTATCGTAATTATTGGATCATGTGTGATCAACATTAAAGTATTTTTATGTTTTGATGATGAACAAAAACCAAGAATTGATGTTAAACACGTTGAAAAGCTCGAAATTACAAAATAAGTCACTGAAAGTGTCACAACGTACGTCACGTTTGTTACAACGTACGTTATCTAGAAAACAAGCTGCAACATCATTAAATGTACTCCAACGGCTAGTTTCTCTCTACCAACGGTCATGTGGCTTGGAAAGCTATAAATATATCAAAAGAAGGCATAAAAATGGTGGAACAACTTGCAAACTTTGTGATAACACTCCCATCAATTTCTTCCAACAAAAACACTAAAGATCATGTTAGAGAGCAAATCACAAGCATTAAGCTCATACACCAAACTCTAACATAGTGCTTCTATATTTGTAATTCTTTTGTAAACACTTTGAGTGTAGGAAATGTTTGTTGTGAGCCTAAAGAAAACAATGTTGTGAGGGTTTAGAGGTGTGAGCCGGGAATCGACCTTTGTGTTGGCTTTAGAGGTGTGAGTCATGAATGAACTTTGTGTTGGCGTTAGAGGTGTTGAGCCAAAATCAGTCTCGTTGTAAGACTTTGTTGGATTGAGTCGAATGATTTTGGCTCTATCAAGTGGATCCACCAAGTTCCAAACTTGGTTATCATACATAGATTGCAATTCGGATTTCATGGTTTCATGCCATATTTGCATCTATAATCGCCTCTTGGTAGGTTGTAGGCTCATTAATCTACAAGAATAATTCTTTTATTATCAGTTATGAGAAATCCATCTCTTTCAGGCTCGTGAAGAATCCTACCAGACATTCTTGGGCCTTGTGTTACAGATTCGGACTCCACAACATCTTGTGAGTTTGTCTTGAATCTTGGTTCTATCTTCAATGGCTATTTATGGTTTTTTTTTATTTCTTCTAGAAGTACTTTACTCCCACTAATCCATTTGAAAATAAACTATTTTTTCATAAAAGCATCGTTTTGAGCAACAAACACTTTGTTCTCGAGACGATTGTAAAAGTAATATCCTCTTGTTTTCTTTTGATACCCCACAAATATACATTTTTTTGGATTTAGTGCTAATTTTTCTGAAATTTGTTGTTTCACAAAAGCTTTGTATCCCTAAATCCTTATAAAAGACATTTTGGGCTTTTTTCATTCTATATCTCATATGATGTCTTTTCAATCACTTTAGATGGAATTCAGTTAAATATGAAAGCAACAGTTTCTAAGGCATAACCCCAAAATGAGTTTGGAAGATCTGTTTGACTCATCTTTGATCGAACCATTTCCAATAGAGTTTAATTTTTCCTTTTGGACACGCAATTCCATTGGGCATTCTAGGAGAAGTAAGTTATGAGACAATCTCACACTCCTTAAGATGATTGTCAAAATCTTGGCTTAAATACTCTCTACCACGATCAGATCGAAGTTCTTTCATATTCTTGCTAAGTTGGTTTTGTACTTCACTTTTGTATTCCTTGAACTTCTCAAAGGATTTGGATTTATGTCTTATAAGATAAAAAAATCCATACCTACTGAAATCATCAGTGAAGGTGATGAAGTACAAATAATCTCCTCTGACACTTGTACTAAAAGGTCTGCATACATCAGTATGTATTAGGCCTAATAGATCATTGGCCCTTTCACCTTTGTTCGTAAAAGGACTCTTGGTCATTTTGCCCAACAAACAAGATTTGCATGTATCAAATGATTCAAAATCAAATGAGTTAAGTAATCTATCTTTGTGGAGTCTTGAGATGCATTTCTCACTTGCATACGACAATGCCAAAAGTAGGTTTGGTTTAAATCATTTGATTTTAACCTTTTATTAATGTTATAGATTGATTTGCTTTATTCCAAGTTTAAAACATAAAGACCAAAAGATAATGTTGCAACACGATAAAAAATGTCCCCATGATATATAGAAATATTATTATTCTTAATAGTAAAATGAAAACCATCATTGTCTAAACAAGAAACGAAAATGATGTTCTTACTCATAGCAGGAACACAATAACAATTCGATTATTGTAAAACAAGTCCACTAGGCAAAGTTAAATGATAAGTTTCTATTGCTAATGCAACAACTCTTGCTCAATT
>CAODLS010473531.1:0-10593 GCA_948243855.1 Flueggea neowawraea | reverse complement strand
GCGTATGTTGTACATAGATAACGTATGTTGTGGCACTTCCAGTGGCTTGATTTGCAGTTCCGAGCTTTCCAACGTGTTCCACTCTAAGTCAAATATTTTGCACATCATCAAAACATAAAAGAAACTTAATGTTGATCACCCATGATCCAACATATTATTCTAAATGTCCCTAATCAATTATTATCATGGGAATGATAATGAATTAAGGTTAGTATGTTGCTAAGTGGACAATCATGTTTTACTATTTATGGATATGAGATATCACTTAGAACATAGATACATGTTAGGGAACATGTATTGGACTGACCCGCTATGAAAGTACTTTATGGATTAATGTCACAAGTAGCTTTCATGCAGTGGTGATATTTGAGTCCTCGAACTGAAACTCACTATAGACTCCTATCTGACGGATCACATGTTTTAACTTAGTCAAACATTATCCGTAACAGGATAACAATAAAAGTTATGATTGTATATGTCATGAATCTTGTAAGCATTGATAGTGAGATTGACGAATTTGTTCATCTTATGAAGAGTGATATCTCTAGGCCACTTGATAAGTAGGATTGATGGAATGTATGTATACTCAAATGAATTGATAAAGGGGTTATCAAAGTCATTTGTTATATCAATCTACTTGGATATCAAGAAACACATTAAGCAAATAAGGTTGACATGTAATCATGCCTTATGCTTACTATAGATATCGTGAGACAAAATGACTAAATATCGAACTGTGAAAGGTAAAATCGAATCACCGACTCCACTTGATATTGGGTTGCCATAATGTATTACTAGATACCACTTATGGACTATAGACCTAAGTTTTTGGATAAGGCCCATTGCCAATTTTGATTGGGTCTATTGGGTCACATACTAGAACGAATTGGATTGTTTCACAAATATTCTCTCTTGTGGTAATTGAATTATGAAGATAATTAATTTATTTAATTTTTAATAATTCAGGATTTTATGATTTATGTCATAAATATAATATAAGACATTATTTATTAATGTAATTGGTTTTTAATATAAATCACTAATTATTAAGATTAAACATGTTTGGGCTTATTATTATGTGTGACCTAATTTCGGTCCACATAGATTAATGAAAGAGTGATTTATTTAATTATAATGTATCATGTAATTAAAAGCCCAATAACATTAAATAGCCTATGTACAAATTCAGCACATCTCCTATTTTTTAGGAAAAATTCTGCACATTCCTATTTTTTAGGAGCATTGATTCTTGTATTTCAAGGAAAAGAAAACCTAGTACACTTCAACTAGTTAGGAGTTCCTATGCTTGTAGGATAAGGGAAAATAAGTCCTAATAAAAGAAAGACTAGGGTTTTCTAAGCTTCTATAAATAGGGGCCAAATTTGTACATCTAGGGAAGGCCAACGCCGAATTAGTGAGTGCTACTTACAAATAGAGAAAACCGAATTTGTGAAGAGAAGAATATAGATTCGTCGTGCTAGTACACATTGCCAATCCAAATGAGTTTGTTCGTGTGGATACCTTTAGACACGTTCGCGCAAAGGCAACGTGAGGGAAAGGAGATTCAGTTTTATACTAAAAGCTATGTAAAGTCTCATTCGACCATACACTCTTTAGCATCGGTTTTAAGTTAAATCACCAACTCTAATCGTTTATGTTGATATGCATGGATCCTTGGTGGAATTCTAGTTTAATTTTTTTTTATTTTTGCTGATATGTATGCTTATGAATGTCACATAATAGTTATGAATTCCAACATTGCATTAGATCTGGCAGAGGTGCAGGTAGAGGTACGGCATGTTCTGGGAGCTTTAGTCAGATTGGACAGGGTAGTGGCCATGGATAGGTCAGACAGAGTAGTTCTGCCACAGGGGCAAGCTCGTGTGTGCCATTTGGCCCATCAGGAGGTGCAGACCTCTACTGCTGCAGTGGCTAGTATGTTATCTATCTTTGATTCTTCTGCTTATGTGTTATTTGATACTGGTGTGTCGCATTCATTCATCACTCCATATTTTGTTGAGCGTTTGGGATTAGTGATGCATCAGTTAGATAAATTATTAGAAGTATCATCGCTTATGAGCAACAATATTTTGACTAATTTAGGGGTTAAGAGTTGTCTGATTGCCATTGATGGGCGTGATCTAATAGTCGACCTAATGGCGTTAGATGTCTGGGAGTTTAACGTCATACTCGGTATAGATTGGCTTGTGATTTGGAATGCTGCCCTAGACTATTTTACAAAGAGAGTATCATTTCAACCACCCAGTGAGATTGATTTCTACTATCAAGGTGAGTGAGACAGTATGATACAAAGATATGTATCTTCTATTATAGCATAGAAGATGATCCTCTAAGGATGCAAGGCATATTTAGCCTTTGTTTTGGTTGAGTCAGAAGGATTAGAGTTAAGGGAAGGAGATTTACCAGTGGCTCGAGAGTTTTCTGATTTGTTTCCAAATGAGTTACCAGGACTTCCACTTGATCGATAGATCAATTTCGGTATAGAGTTACAGTCGGGTATCGATCCAATATCGATTCCACCGTATCAGATGGCACCGACAGAATTGAAAGAGTTAGAGACACAACTGAAAGAGTATTTGGAAAAGGAATTTGTTCGGCCGAGTGTCTCACCTTGGGGGGCACCGGTGTTTTTTGTATAGAAGAAGGATGGACGCTTTCGTATTTGTATTGATTACCGAAAGTTGAACAAGGTAACGATGAAGAAGCGATATCCACTTATGAGGATAGATGATATGTTTGACCAGTTGTAGGATGGACAATGGTTTTCTAAGTTTGACTTGAGGTCGGGATATCATCAGTTGAGGATTAGAGGTGAGGACATTCTTAAGACTACATTTCAGACTAGATATGGGCATTATGAATTTTTGGTGGTGTATTTTGGGCTGACAAATGCTCTAGCGGCATTAATGGATTTGATGAACAGGGTGTTCATCTTAAGTTCAGTTTTAATGATGAAGATTGCAAAACATCCATGAGAAAAGTGCAAAGTCGCATACTTGTTGATATGAATCAACAATGCACGTTATGCCTGTGAAACTCATATTGATCATGATGAGAAATGCATTAAGGCACACTACAACAGATATAAGGCGTATAGATTATTCATTCCATAAGAAAGTGAGCATCAGGTCTTGATCTATGCATGTTCCATAAGATGCAATGCACGCAGATGATGATTAGATGAGGACAAAGCTAAGATGCTCATCGGGATTTGAATTTGAATATTCTCTGACATGCTGACATGGATCAAAGGTGTGATCTTGAGATGAAGCCAACAACACACATTGCAGAAGGTACAAGGCGCGTTGAACAATGACTGGGTGAATGTGCATTTTCTAGAACGAAGAAAAATGGCCATAGAAGAAGCCACAAAGCACGTTGACATAATGATCAACGCATGTAAATGGTGTAAAAGGCATGTAGATGTCAATCCATTAAAGTAGTAACTACCAATGTTCTTACAAGGCGCGTAGAATGGCTATCAAGACATGCAAAACTCAGTTGGACTAAAATACAATGCGCGTAGAGGATGTACAATGCACGTTGTTAAAGGTGACATCATTAAAATAGAATTCTTCTTTCTCTCACAACAGATACTTCAAGGCTTCCAACGACTATATTATTTCAAGTGACTATAAATAGACGTCCCAGAGTAGAAGGAACACAAGAGAGTCATTTGCTAGACATTGCTATTATTATTTCTCTCACTTCTATCTTTTTAATCTATTTGAGCTATTTACTTGCTATCATACTGTTGGGTACGAGTGAACTTTAAACCTGTTATATCTTTAGGTTAATTATGTATCAGACAAGGTTGTTTGCTTAGGGTAGATAGGTTTGTTGTAAGCCTATAGAAAATAACATTGTAGAGGTTTGTTGTGAACCTAAGTATAAAATAACATTGAGAGAGGTTTGTTGTGAACCTATAGAAAAAAAAACCTTGTTGGCCTTGGAGGTGTTGAGCCGGAATCAACCTCGTGTATTTGCCTTGTTGAATTAAGTTGTAATCAATAACTGTTATAGTGAAAATCCTAAGTAGTGAGACTTAGGTAATGGACGTAGCCATCAAGTTGGTCGAACCACTCTAAATCTTGGTGTTGATTTCACTCTTACATTTAAATTCATTTCTGCTTCATAAAAGTTATCCAAAGCATAGACCAAAATTCTCCAACAGTTAAGTCCATATCTAGATCAGTTTATGATTGTCTTCATCGGTGATGCTCTAATCTACTCGAAGAGTATGAAGGAGCACGAGGATCACTTCAGGTCGGTCTTGCAAACATTGAGAGAACATCAGCTTTGGGCAGACTGATGGCCAGTCCGAGCGTATGATTCAAACTTTGGAGAATATGTTGAGAGTGTCTGCTGGTGGTTAAGATTTCCATTTTTCATTAGTAGAGTTTGAGTATAAAAACTCATAGCACTCGAGCATTGAGATGGAGCCTTACGAGGTTTTATATGGTAGGAAGTGTAGAACTGCTTTGTGTTGGGCCAAGGCTGGTGAGACGGAGCCATTAGGGCTGGATCTTATTTTGGAGACCACTTAAAAGGTCAGACTGATTCAATAACAGATTTAGACTGCTAACAGTCGTCAAAAGAGTTACGTTGGTCCGAAGCATAAACATTTGGAGTTTGAGGTAGGAGACCATGTATTCCTGAAAGTATCACCTATGAAAGGTATTATGAGATTTGGGAAGAAGGGAAAGTGGAGATCGATATACATTGGTCCTTTTGAGGTTATTGGCCAGGTTGGAGCCGTTCCTTATGAGTTGGCATTATCACATCAGTTTTCTTCTGTTCAGTCAGTATTCCATATTTCTCTTCTAAGAAAGTATGTTCCAGATCCATCCCATGTTTTGTCACTGTAGTCTGCTGAGGTTAGGCCTGATCTGTGTCGTATCACGAGGCCTTTGTGCGGATTATTGATTGACAGGTCAAGGCACTCCGTAACAAAGAATTGCTTCAGTGAAAGTGATTTGGAAACATCACTCTAATGAGGAGGTCACTTGGGAGGTCGATGACAAGATGCGGCACTGATATCCACACCTATTAGACTATGTTGATTATAGGTTAGTGTATTTCATTTTTGTTTTAGCATTTCCTACATTTTCACATTGTATTTTTGCATGTTTATGAGCTTTGCTTGGGTTTGGCAGAGTTTTAGTAGGATCTTGGTTGCTTTCGACAAACCGTATATCGGATTTTGGAATTGGGTACAATTTTGGAGATTTAGGTTTGATCCTAGTTTTACCCTGTTTTGTCTGAAAATTCAAAGGACAAATTTCTTTTAAGGGGGAAGTATGTAATATCTGGTATTTTTGGATTATTTTTTTGGTAATTTTTCTAATTAATTTGGAAAATAATTTTTAATGTTGGAAAATTAAATTTTTGTGTTTTAAATGTTATTTGGGTGATTAATAAAGTTTTGAAGTGATTAGAGTTGATTAATTAAGTGAAAATTGGAGAATAATTGAAAAAAAAATCGGATTACAAAGAAGATATATGACTGGTCGTTTCTGTGTGTAAAGCAAGTGACATGTCATTTGGATCCCTTTGAGTTGTTGTCCGTTCCATTGTGCAACACTTTCACCTTCAAATCGACGCCGTTTTCTTCTATGCTTTCAAGTCAGAACCGCCCATGTCACTTCCCAGCCACTCTGCTTTTCTCCTGATTTTAAGCCAATTTCCACCGCCCATGTCAATTATTTTTCTTCTCTTTCTTCATCATTTAATCACACCAGATTACTCTCTTCAGTTTTCTCTTCACTCCTCCCTGCCTCTCGTCTATTTTCTTCTTCAAACCAAGGTAAGAATTTGGCTAATTAAGTTGTTTTTCTTCCATACCTGTTGAATGTTTCTAGGTTTTGAGGGACTATAGGCTCGGTTTTAGGAAGCAACTCAGTGTGGATTTTAACTTGCTTTAGTTGGGTTTTAATGGGTTAAAGGTGGGAAACAAAGGACTGAGTTGAAGATGATGGTTTAGGTGGAATTCTTCAAGTTGGTTGTTGAATCCACAAATTTGTTCAGACTTTTAATGATGACTGATGATGGATTCATGTTGGTTTTAAGTTAGTTGAATAGATTGAGTGATGAGTTTGGTGATTAGAAGTGGAATGAGTTAATACAGATCGATTTAGAAGAGCTTTGATGAATTCTGGAAATAGTCTGATTGATTTGAACTCTGGATTGTTAAGAACAAAAAGGAGTGTTTTGTTTGGATGAGAAATGAAGACTAAACTCAATATTTTACATGAGGTTAAATTGTAATTTTAAGGAAGTTTAGGGTACATCTATAATCTTTAAGAAATTAGAGTTAAATATGCAATTTTAAAAAATTAGATGATTTAATTATAAATTTAAAATACTTTGAAGACTAATTTATAAATTTTGAAAAGTTTTGGGACTAGTCCATATTTGTAGGGTTTTAAGGACTAAATGGTAATTTACACTGGTCGGGGACAAAATTGTAATTTTATAAAGATTTTGAATTTTTTTATTAAGAATGATAGAATATCATTCGAAATAGATTTTTGGGGATCTTTTGATGGTCCGAGTTGCATTTGCATTGCATAGCATTTGATACTGCCACAGTGTCGCATTTCGATTTGGTTATGATATATCTGCTCTAATATATTTGTTCAGCTTCTTATTCTTGTCGATCAGTCACCGGCGAGTAGGGCTTGAGTGACTAGAGCTTGGATATCAAAGTGAGTGAATAGCAGCTTTCGACACACAAGCTGTGTCTCGAAACTACTATTGTTTTTGTTGTACTGGACATGTATGATGAAAATTGACTAATTTGAGGATTGACTAAATAGTAAACTAATTATATTCTTTAATAATCAGTATTATATTTTCAAAACTGATATATATGTATTATATATATCCCATCTCTGATTTTGACGTTGTTTTGCATGCCTATGATTTTATATTATGTAATAGTATAATTTGGCTGTTGGTTTTCTGATATGGGACACCCATGCTACAGGTAGTAATAGCCTTTACTCGAGTAAGTTGTTGAACCAAGTTTAGTCTACATGAAAATTCCCTCTAAGTTTTGATGATTTAACAAAACAATTGAAAAATTTAAGCTATGCACTTTGATAAAGATAAAACAATTCTGAAGTCTTCCAAAATGGCTACAATGCGTGTAATACTAGATACTATGTGTGTAGTACCTTGTACATCAGAAGACAGAATGGGCCAATCCTCTATTGTGCACATTATACAAAGATAAAATTGACGTAGTAAAGAGGAAATTGATTCAGGTGACATATTATATGCGCAGTATGAAATACTATCCGCGTAGAAGGAAAGAGCTACATTCTGAAGAAGATTCTTACTATGCATATAGTAAGGGATACTATGCACATAGACGGGTATGACAGGCTGATTCTAGCAGGCAACAAATTCTGTTATGATGTGTCAGACATTCAAGAAGAGAATATTTGCTGGCAGATCAGATTACTTCAGAATATCATGTTCTACGCACGTAGAACTTGTGTCACGCAATAGAAATGGATGAGTTGGACTATGAGATAAATCTGAGACACTCCTCGGGAATTTCAATTTTGAATATTCCCTGACCCCATATGACACAATCACGTGACAAATCAAAGATGCAATCTTGGATGTCCGTCTATGCCCGTAGAAGACAATGCAATGCAAACAGAATCGAAGTATTACAGCTGCAGTACAAATTCTACGCACGTAGTAGATACCAGGTTTTTAATTAAATAAAGTAGTGGATACTGGGCGTAATACTATACACGCAGAAGAGGGATCGCAACGCGTGATACTTTGATAGAAATGCATACTACAAACGCACTACTTATAGTATGCTTGTAGTAAGGATTAAGGTCAGCAATATTAACAATTTGCAACTCTCTCACAATGGATTGTTTGAGTCCCACAATGGCTATTTCTAAGACAGTAGCTATAAATAAATTTCTTTAGTCCAGAGGCAAGAAGTGAGAATGCATTGAGACTGTGCCCAAGCTTTTCTAATTTTATTCTTGACTTTCTCTCTCTAAGTGTTTTCAAGTTCTTACACTACAACTAAGTTTTTGTGTTCCTATTTGGTTTGAGATTTGGTGTGAGAATATCATTCTCATTCTTCTAAACCTTTTGTAACCAAACTTTGGTTGTAAAGCTTGTGGGTAGAATATGTTTGCTTGTTTGTTGCCTTTGAAAAACAAGTGGTTGTTGGTTTTCTTGTTGAGCCAGTTAAAAACAAATGGTTGTAAAGGTTTTCTGGTGAGCCTGAAAAATAAGAGGTTGTAACGGTTTGCCTCCACCCTCAAGTGAGGAAGAGTTAGTGGATTGAAATTCTCTAGTTGAGGCTAGAGGAGTGAACGTAGGTTATCCCTTGCTTATTTTCATTTCAGTTTCTGAAGTTGTATGTGTTGGATTGAGCTATTGATTTCTATTTTCAAAATATTGCAAAAAGTTTTAAAAAACTTTTATACTTAGCAAGAAATCCAAATCACCTTCCCCCCTATTGGATAGCCATATTGGGATTACAATTGGTATCAGAGCAAAAGCTCAATATTTTAAGGTCTAACAACCTTAAGTATAAGATCCAAAATGACATCCATGGGAGATATATCTAAATATGAAGGTTTGGCTACTAACTGAGCTCCTTTCTTTGATGGAAGTTACTATTTTTATTGGAAGACAAGAATGATGGTCTTCTTAAGGTGTAAAGCTGAAGAAGCATGGGATGCAGTAGAGACGGGTCCCTATATTCCTGTGAAGACAGTAGATGAAGAGGAAATTTTGAAACCAAAAGCTGAATGGAGAGACCGTGACAAAGAGATGGTGCTATACAACAACAAGGCTATGCACATTTTGTTTTGTGCCCTGAGCAAAACACAATTCAATAAGGTCCAGCAGTGTTCTACTACTCATGAGATTTGGAGAACCTTGGAAATCACATATGAAGGAACATTCCAAATGAAGGAGAACAATGTCTCACTTCTTGTTTAGAAGTATGAGTTGTTCAGGATGAAAGAGGGAGAAGGAATCCAAGAAATGTTTGACCGTCTCAATGACATCCTAAATGGATTGAAAGCTCTTGGCAAGACATAAACAAATTCAGATCTTGTGAGAAAGATTTTGATGGCATTACCTAAATCTTGGGCATCCAAGAAAGATGCAATTCTTGAAGCAAAGGATCTCAACAAGCTAGCCTTTGAAGAACTACTCAGATCTCTTCTCACTCATGAGATGGGATTGTATGAAGATGGAAAGCAAGGATCCAAAAATGACAAGAGAAGAGGAATAGCTCTAAAATCTAAGGTGATTGAAGATTCTAAAATTGAAGAGGAAAGTGAGAGCGATTATGAGAAAATTGCAACGTATGCAAGAAGATTCAAACAGTTCATGAAGAAGAACAAGAATCAAATCAATAAAGATGAGCTAAAGAAGGAATTCAAGAAGGAATTCAAGAAGGATTCTAAGAAGGAAAGCTCAATCATTTTCTACAATTGCAACAAATCGGGCCATGTCAAACAAGAGTGTACTCTTCCCAAGAAATTCTCTAAATATTCAAAGAAGAAGAAGGGAAAGGCCATGAAGGCAACTTGGAGCGATAGTGACGAGTCAAGCTTGAAGGAGGATGAAGAGATAGAGGAGATGTCAAACCTATGTCTAATGAACAAAGAGGATGATTCATCAAATGATGAGGATGAAGAGGTATATGACCTTTACACTTTTGATGAATTGCAAGATGCTTTTGATGATTTAAACAGTAAATTTGAGGAACTTGGCAGTAGTCATATTGCTTTGAAAAAGAGTTTTTCAAAACTTGAAGCTAAGGTGAAAGCCTTAGAAAAGGAAAATGAGGCTCTAATTAATGAAAAATCTGTTTTGAAGAAAAATGTTGATGATTTTTTATCCATTGCCGCAAAGCTCACAAATGGAAAGGAAAATCTTGAGAAACTTTTAGGTTCTCAAAGACAATCCTTATTCAAGTATGACTTAGTCTACATTCATTTTTTAACTAAAAAAACTTCAAAAATAATTTTTGTGAAACAATGATTTTCAAAGGATGATGCATGTTTTTATTATGCCATTAATGGTCATTATGCTTACTCTTGCAAATTGAGTCAGCCTAGGTATGTTGGTGTTGAACGGATTTGGGTTTCAAAAGGAACAATCTTAACCAACTTAGTGATTACTAACCAAAAAGGACCCAAAAAGGCTTGGGTACCATTTTCAAAAGTTTGATGTGTTCTTGTAGGTATATATGAGAGCTAAGACCAAGAAGAACATGTGGTATATTGATAGTGGTTGATCTCACCACATGACCAGAGACAAATCCATGTTCTTAACCATTTCATCTAAAGATGGAGGATATGTTACCTTTGGTAATAATGGTAAAGGTAAGGTTGATAAGTCTCCTAATCTTACCATTGATGATGTATTGCTTATAAATGGCTTAAAACACAATTTGTTAAGCATAAATCATTTTTGTGATTAAAATTACAAAGTGGTTTTTGAACCTAATAGATGTGTTGTATATGATGATAATGATTATGCATTATTTGTTGGTTCTAGACATAATAACAT
>CAODLS010473488.1:0-14996 GCA_948243855.1 Flueggea neowawraea | reverse complement strand
GTGAAGAGGAGGCAAACGAGAAATTAGTAGGCTCATTAATGTTCCTCAAAAAGGGACACTGTTGAATGTCTAGCTGAGAAGGAGCAGTCTCCTCACTTGGGCATCTGAAGAAGTCCATTCTAATTGGGAAACAAGGTTACCTGCACAAAGCAGAAAAAGATTAAACATAATTATCATCAAAATGTTATGTTCCAGAAGATACGAAAACATAATAACAATATGCAGATTTTCAAGAATACAAGCAATCAATTTGATAAAAGTTTGATAAACAGGGAACACAAGAGCCCAGCTAAGTCTTTGCACATTATTGAAAAACAAGACTAGTTCTATCAACCAGTGGCATTCAGAATTCAAACATTACAAACAGAAACAGAAATAAAATTTTTCCCTTAACCACATCTTGAAAAATCAGATAGAACAATTGCTCATATTATTGACTTAAATTGCCCTAAACTACAAGTTGAAAATGGAAGCAACGACGTGATTGTAAATTGTGATCTCTAATACTACAACAGACCAAAACATTTAAGATCACAAAATAATCGACACTCCTAGATTCAAAAAATATTAACGGCAGAAACAGTCAAATACAACCTAACAAATAATGCAAACCCAGGTTCATAAGCCCCAAGATTTCACCAGATCATGTATCAACAACAAAAAGAAGCATCTTCGATGTTGATCAGAGCAGTCAAAACCCTAAAATCTTTCCCCTTCTTGATTTCCAATCCTCAAGAATTTATCAAAAATCTCACAATCAAGTCCAAAGAATTGGAATCAACAGTCGCATAAGCTAATAAACGAAGAAAACAAAAAACAAACACACATTGACCAGGGATCAACCCAGCTCAAAACCTAGAAGTCCGATGAATACTAAGCTAACACGAACAAATCAGAAACAACCCACAAATCTCATAACAAAAAGGATGAAATTGTCACGAAAAAACAACGGCTGAAATCTCGAAAAGGAACTACCTTTGTGGTATTGCAGCAAAACCCAGAAAGGGAAGTGCGAGAAGGCAGCGAACACAAATGGGAGAGCAAGAAAAGTATCAAGGAGATTAGGTAAAGATGAGAGAAATGGTTTGTGTGGTAGAATTGATGTATTTGTTTAACCTTGTTTACAGCGAATCAGACAAAAAGAAAGAGCGAGGGGGAGAGGAGTATAAACGACGCCGTGCTGGACACACGCCTTTGTTGGAGATGCCAAAGTTGGGGAGTGGGAACAGGCTTTGGTGAGGTTAGGCCAACGGAGAGGGTTTGGTTGCCACTTCTTTATCTTGTGTGGAAGGTGTGCCAGTGCCGCAATATTTATTGCAATAAGATCCTTTGACCTACTAATTACTATTTTCATTTTTGTATTTATTTTCCTTCTCTAAATCTAATCCTTTTATTCTGGTAAGTGTATACTCCGATCCAAACCCATTAAGAATATAACAAATAAGATATTATTTATTTTCCAACAAAACATATAAGATATTATTTATTTTTTACTTTTCATAAATATGTTTAAAAAATTATCAATTGATCTTTTATGATACATTTTAGTTAAAATAAAGCATATTAATGAGGGTAAAGAGGGAAAACATTATAAATATTATTGTTTATAGAGTGTGTTTATTTTAAGTATATTGCCTAAATTTTAAAAAAATATGATAGATTGTATAACAAAGAATTGAAAATGAACGAAAGAATTGAAAATGGCACAATTTTTTTAAAGTTAATTGACATTAGAAAAGATGACAACCTTTTTTTTTTTAAAAAAATGAGAATAGTGGAACAACCAAAATGAGATGGAGGAAATAAATCGTTTTTCATATGTTTCACTTCGTTTTCAATCACCACCTTTATTTATTTATTTATTTTTCGTCAGTACACCACCTCTATTATTTGGGATATAAAACTTTAAATGATAAAAAAATACAAAGCATAGTCTTTCAAATAAGTCCAATTATCTTGCAGCAATCTTTTTGATGATAATCATTTTTCACCTTTTTATGAAATAAAACAAACATCAGGAACTTTTTTTTTTACAATTATATTGGTTAAAACCATTTTTTCTGGTAGAAAAAATCTGCTTTATAAAAGATTATAATTTAATTTCATTACTTTTTCGAAGTTTTGATGAAGACCAAGATGATGCCAGTCGGACCAAATCACCCCAGGTGGTTAGGATACATGTGCAAATGGAATGGAACATACAAATTACCCTTGACTGTTATGTTATCCTCTCCAATGTTCAGGATTTGGACCATGTACAGTCTACAACATACAACAAGAAGAAATGTGCTCTGCCCAGTTGGGATAGATCACTTAATAACTACCCATATCTAATATTACGAGATCTTAGATTTAAAAATAAGTGGGATAGTGTATTTTTAAAGATTTTCAAGAGATCGATAATTCATTTCCTGTTGACACTGACAGATATTTTTATTGGCTTGCATCATGCATATAGAAATAGGGTTTCGTTCAGTTCCATGCTCTTATGATCACTTTATCTGAAGAGCATGGAAATGACCATTTGTAATAAGTTGACAAACAAACCATTTCAGAAGTCAGAAGCAGAGGGTAACAGAAAATGGAAACAGATAAAAAAAAAGAGTGCAACTTGAGTAATTGTTTACAGATATGTATAACCAAACACACCTACACAAAGATCCCAATGTAAATACAATTGCAAAGAAAAAGAAACTTGCTTGAATCACAGGTCAAGCCAGAATTTACGTGAAATGAACAAAATTGGCACCAATTGTCTTCGAAAACCTGAATGTTAGAAAGAAAAAAAATTGCATCGTTTCCATCATACTCTTTCACGGGAGAATATGCCTCTGAATGAATTGTCAGTTCAAAATATTTCTACCAAAAGTTCCTCTCTTTAATCATTTGTCAGCATACTAGACATCTATTTTGGAACTGCATCTAGATTTCTTGTATTCAGGCTTCAGCTCATATGATCCTTGATTAGTTCCTTTATTGTTGTAGACACACAGTTCTTTAAGTATATCTTTCAGAAATTGCTGCACAGAGAAAGGCGACAAGCCATCAATGATTATGGGAAGTACCAACACCAAAATACTTCCATAATTCGATAGAGACAACAGCAATGAAACCATGAAAACAGAAAAAAAATTCAGTGCAATATTCATAAAGTCCCTCGAAATGTGATTCCCACAAAAGTAAATAGAGCAGTCAAAAAGGTTAGGAAAGATTTTGATTGCTATATGCATTACAAAAACTCAATTTTCAACCAAAAAAATTTCAAGGGTAAGAATTGAAAAGGGAAAGGGTCAAAAGACGCAAAGACCATTCCAAGTTTCATAGTAAACAGCTTGCTCAAGAACAAAAACATTTTTTCCTTTACAGCACATCATCCTAAAATTTTGCAGTTATGCTGGGGCAAAAAACCAATACAAAGGCAAAGTGAAGCATTGAAATTCTAGATCTTCTTGCAAATTGTAATTCTCTGTTAATGACAAAATTATGATTCAAATAAGCACAGACATCGATATAAAGAGACTTCATTTCAGGAAAAAAAAAGTAATCATCAAACCAATGTGTTTTTGAAAGATGCATGAGCCTTTAATCAGTTGGGCAGTCTACTTCTAGAAAATTCATTCATTTTAAAGATCTAGATAACCTTATAAATTAAGCAGCTTTTACAGAAAACACTTTTAGAATTACATCATTTTTACTATTCTAAGCTGAAAAATACGACAGAATTAATGGCAGGCAACATGTTTCCAGCATTCAGACATAAAACTTACCACCCACAATTTATAGCAAAAGAAAAAAAAAATTACAATAGACATGGATTGAAAAACATCTGACTAATTCCATGATTGAAAAAGCAAGCACCCAAATATTTTGAAAGTGATCTGAAAACGTACTTCAGGTTGGTTTGTCTCTTGGATCAGCTGCCTTAGTGTCCAATTTGATTGTCTTTCAAAAAGCTTAAACATAATCTCTTCCATTTCGCCACGATCTCTTCTAGTCCTTTTAGTATCTGATCCCTTGGTTAGTGGTTTCTTCTTTTCCTATTGTAAACACACCAGCTCTTCTCATATGTAATTTAAGAGATTTGATATTGTAATCGTCTGGTAAAGCTATAGCAACATAAAAGATCCTCCACATAAAGCAAAGTGCAAATACTCATATTCATGACAATTACGAAGAAATAGAAGTTATCTATCAGTACAGCAGCGCTAGAAGCAACCATGCCCAGCAGTGGCCTCATATGCGTCCCATTATCATTGTCAATGACCTGAAATGAGAATCAAATTGTTTTAAAACTACAACAATCGGTCATATACTAGGGTGGAAGGCATATTTTGAGAAAAGAAGAACCTGGATTTGTCTACTCTTGGTCATATACTTGCTTGTCCTTTCACGACAGAGTTTTCCGTAGTTCTCAAGGTTATCAGGATGGGGCCTCATGTCAAATTTGTCAATTATCTTCCCCTCTACGGCAACCTTTCCTGCCACGCAGAGGAGTAAACCGGTGGGTTAAAACTGCGGAAAGAAATTTCCAGAACCTGAAAAGTGAAACCTAGCGAAGAAATATAATAGTAGATGCTACCTATTCCTGAAAGAAAAAAAGTGATAAATTATAGTGGTTTGAACTACTCTATCCATGCAGACTGAGCACTTTGTCAGTGAAAATTGGTGCTATAATGCAAAAGTGCATGCTTACCTTGAGATGACTCAGAGAAAACAGACATTGGGATGAAATCTTTGGAGATATCCAGAGAATAGGACATTGGTACATTTCCAAATTCGGTACCACTCAATTCCATTGTGAACTGAAGAATATACAAATTACTTGCATAAGATGCAGGAAGATAATGATAACCTAAAAGAATAAAAGAAATATCTGTCCATTTTGTTCCACTGCATCAGCAATCTTAGGCACACCATTGAAAATCGTTGATTCCTACGAACTATTTAAATAGTAATTTTAACTAAATCCATTATTGTTTGTTGCTATTGCACAGTAAATTTCAGTTTACTGAATCATTCATGGCTTAGCTCATCTACAAGTGCTGTTGTATGTATTATACTCACAAAAAAATGAAATAAATGTATATGCAATAAACTCTGCAAAAGTTAAAACAGAAAGTGAAACCAACATAACAACTCTTGCAATAACACAACGAGCTTCCAATAAATTTTAATTGCATATTCGCATTCAATAACACAAAAGATTCCCTTTTGTTGCAACAAAGAGGGTAACACGTACTGAACTAGCTCAGTTACTGCTATTGCAGACCAATGTTGGCAAGACAAGAAGATTAAAAATGTTAAAATAGAAGTTTTGGGTTCGTGGCTTACAGGTTCCAATAACAAGCCCTAGAAAGCAACCAATCTTTGAAGTTAACCGTAAACTGGCAATTTCTGAGAAGATTATACAGTTTGCTTGACACAATCTCTATTTTTGTTATTTGACGTCTCCATGTGAATAAAAATTGCCACCCATATCATAGAACAGTTTTAAGTTATCTGCCTTTCAACACCTCATTCAGCCCTATAACTAGGAAGTGTTCTTTTTCTTTTCGGAGTTTTCACTTCAACAAAAATCACAATCCAAGAAAAATAACCTACATTTCTAAGACAAAAATTAAAACTTTCTTTCTTCTTCACCGCCGACCCGAAAAGGAAAAAAAGATTTCACAACACATAAATCCCTAAAGAAACCACCTTTCAACACCAAATTCAAACAAGAAAGACCCAAAACCACACAATGCAGAACCCGAATGAGAATCACTCACAAGACCGCCCCATGCATGACATTTCATTCACAACGAAAGCAATAAAGGAAGCATATTTATACGAACCTGGCGAGAGGAGTCATTTTCATTGGACTTAAGAGGGTCAATGGAGAGAACCACCTTAGCAACAGGACGACTGGGACCCTCGGGAGATGATTGTGGGGCCTGCAAAGAACGAGAGACCAAAGCAGGACATTTCATCAACCACACTGGATTATCCGCTTGCTTCGTCTCCAATAACCCTCCAATCACAACCCCTCCATTAGAACCGTTCCCATTGTTATTGCTCTTCTGGTTCTTGTTACTGTTGTTGCTAGTTCCTCCCGAATCATCCATGACGGAGAGAGAGAATATTCCGATTCTTTTTTGTGTTGTTTATTTAATAACGATTAACGGAAGTGAAAGGGTGGTGGTAGGGGTGCTGGGGTCACATGTAGGAGAGAGTTTTGCACACGTGGAGTTTTGGGGGTATGTTTGGTTGTGGGGATAAGTGTTCTTTTATGAGAATGGTGCAACCCAGGAGGGTTTGGTCCCAACGTGACTGAAAAAAAATTACTCAGAAAAGATTTGAGCTTTGTTCGAATTTCACATACAGCTCTCTCGCGGTTCCTGTTTTCCACTCTCTCTGTGACTGAAATCCGTGGTCGTCTCTGTAAGTTTTCTCTCGATCTGATGCTTTTAATTTCTGGAAAGTTAAGAAGCGAATTAACCTGAAGTTAGGATTTCGATTTGCTTTGTTCATGTGGTTTTTGCTTTGTGAGTGACGAAAGAGTTGTTCTTTGCGAATCTTGTTTGAGAGATCGGACCATACGAAAATTTTGACATTTTGATTTGGTCGAGAGTGGTGAATCGGTTTGCATTCTCTTCTTTTTATGCTGGTGATTTGTTTTGGTTCATACTCATTGTTTTCAATGCTTTGGTTTTTAAGAATCCGTCTATAAAAACGTTAGGAATTGATGCTAAATTCCTAGTTTTTAACGATAACTGCATGACAATGGTGGTCGCATGTGTGCTTCTATTGATGTTCAAATTGCCACCGCAAAAGGGTGGTGAAATTTATCTTGACATGTGAATCTATATTCTACGTCATGGACTGTAGGTAAAAATGGAGAACGTAGATGTAAATCAGCTTCCTGAAGTAGATTCTTTGCCAGATGGGTTTGTTGACAGCTCCACTGAACCTCAGGCTCCTCTAACCCCAAATTTGGAACAGGAGAAGCCACTGGGCAACCGGGAAGAGGACGACACTATGTCGGAACTTGATCGTGTGAGTGAAAGCACATCTCTTGAAATGAGAAATGAAGATAATGAGAAGTCCGAAAAACTGAGAAAATTTCCTGTACCGTCCTCCGAAATGGATGACGTTGCTGCTTCTGTGCACTTGGAAGAAGTGTCTGATAGGAGTTGTTCCAAAGAGGTTGAAGATACAATATCCAATCCCAGTTCAGCCAATACCATATCTGATACTTCAGTTCGCGTATCGACATGCTGTAAGGCAACAGAACAAGTTGAAGGGAGTTCTCTAATTTCAGAGAAATGTAATCATGTTCTCTTCTAAGACATTCTTTTTAAACTTACCACTTTGAGTTTCTGAAGCTAACGTTCAACCATCTTTTTGCAGTCATTCAAGGAAGTTCCGATTCACAAAATACTGATGGAAAAGAAATATCTTCATCAGAAAGCACTGAGTTACATAAAGGCAAGAAGCAGGTCAGCTGTGCAGTGTTGTTATAAATTAAAACAGGAAGTTGTGAAGCTAGTCTTTTTTGCCTTCTTTGTTCATTCAATTTTTACATTTTAATCTTCTAGCATAGATTTGTGGAAACTTACAGTTAACATAGAAAGGAACTCAGCCAGGAAAAAATAGAGAGGAAAATAAAAATATGTCTCATACTTATCCATATATAGCTTTTCAATTTTATGGCATTTGTGTGTGCAAACCTTTTCTTTTACTGTTTTAGAAATCAGAAAAGAACCAAAAATAAGGAAGGATCAAATATAGACCTTGCTCACCATTTATGATTGCAAAAGTCTAATGGAAATACTTTTGAAGAAATTAGATATAATAGATTGGTTGAATCGAATTTCTGATAGCTTATATTATTTTCATTCAATCTAAATATTAAAGACAATGACACTCATAAAGAACTATTTACTGTCTTAGGAAACTTCTGAAGCAAAGCGTAAGAGTGCAAAACGAACCTTTAAATCAGAAAAGGAGTTTCTAGAGTTCACTTTGAGCTACCAAAAAGTTCTCTCTGAAAGAGACGCTGGTGAGATGTTTGCTTCTATGTCATTTGATGAACAAGCAGAATTACATAATATATTCAACCATGAGCAAACATCTCATGAATATATTATGTAATTCTGCTTGTTGAATACATGCAGCAATTATGTGATCAATCCAAGCAATTTTGTTTGACCATAGATCTTGAAGAAGCTTGATTACCGCTTAATCTGAAAGAAAAAGGTGACCAATGAATGATTCTTCATTGGTTGTAAATGGATATTCTTTCTTGTCTCCAAGGCCTTGGAAATTTTAACTATCGTTTTGTTTAGGTGTACCTAGCCCAATTCTCACATAAAATATTCTAAATTTAATTATAGGGTCAAAGGGAAATCTTGTCTTCGTGGATGCATGAAGGAATGATCATATTTGAATACAAGTTTTTTTAATTTAAGCATTCATTTGCAAGACTTCCAGAAGCATGTCTAATTTTATTCACATCCATTGTGATTTCAGTGCAGCTCTTCACAATTTCGTATATAGGTTGAACTCCTTATGCTAACATTGTCTCTTTATTCTTTTGTAGCTATTGCCGTACGTGACAAGCTTGAGTCACTGTGTAGAGAATTACAGCGTCAGAACAAAACATTAATGGTGACTTCTTTTGACCATTTCTGCGTTCAATTATTATATTGCAAAATTGATATTTGCTTGTAATGACAATATGGCATCACCATTTAAATACATTGAGTTTATAAAGAATAATTTGTGATTTTTGTACAAATATCTTCTGATATTTGCCTTTATGTTTTAAGGGTGAAACTGATTGGCCAATTATCTAACAGGAGGAATGTAAACGTGTGTCAACAGAGGGTCAGAATCTAAGATTAGATTTATCAACCAAGTTCCAGGATGCAATCAAGGTTTGTGTTGCTTTATCTACTTAATTGAGAGTTCATAACTTGTTGCAAATCACGCGGTGCAACTGCTTTTGAAATCATGTGGAGTTTCATCGGAAAATCGTGTGGTACAGTTGATCTTTCTTTTCCACAGGATGATGAATCATTAATCTGATTGGGGTTGCTACTGTGTTTATTTTACAGGATGTGAGCAATAAGCTCGAAGAGCAAAAGGAGGAATCTCTGTCGCAGTTGAAAGAGAATGAAATGTAAGATAAAATTTATAATGAAATATTGTTTTTCTTTATTTGATGGTCCCACTCATAACTGTGTAACTACCTTTTAAGATTTCATTCTGTGTGACAATGAAGCGAAAATAATAATGATACCCTGAGAATCTTTAATATTGCATGTAACTCTGATTGACTTGTTATTGGTCATGATTGAGAATCATGAATCATAAAGTGACAAAATGTATTTGTAATTTCTATATTCTTACTAAAGAACTGAATCACTAGAAAGAATTTACTCCAAGAGCTAATACTTTTGGAAAACAAGCTACTCGCCTAGTCATTATTGTATTTATTTATTTTGCATAGAATGGTCATGCTTTTAGATTGAAACAATTTTTCTTCCTATTTTCTTTGCCTTGAGAAATGTCCTTTCCTTTAAACTGAGTTATCACATCCAATAATTTTACTATGGACTCTTTACGCATGTAATTGTGAGATTGCTATAATTTTTATGTATTCCATTAATTGAATCATATTTACTAGTCTCATTCTTTGCTCTGAGCATTTTGCATGTATATATAATCTAATGTCTGGATCTATGTCAATTTTAAAGATATTTAAAATCTCAGGATAATCTCTTTTATTATTTTATGATTAGGCTAAGGAACAAACTCAAGCAACTCATTGATCAGTTAGCTATTTCTGAACAGCAATATGCACAGAAGGTAAACTGCTTATACACTGGTTGGATACAAAATACTTCTTGGTTCCACATTGTCGGCAACTGCAAACTCTTTTTTTTTTTTTGTTATGTAACTTTGCAGTTAAAACAAAAAACACTAGAACTTCAACTTGCTGATTTGAAGATCAAACAACACCAGGAGAAACTAGTCCAGGAACAGTCCCAAATGAAAGTATATGCAGAACAAGTGTCACAATTATTGGCAACTGAAAAAAATTTGCGACAACAGTTAACAGTTGATGGGGAGAAGTTCCAGCAGTTTCAGGTCAGATACATGTGATGCTACATATTATCTTTCATATGACAGAACTAATTGTTATTAGATGAATGTGGATTTGATTTTGTGTCTGATGTAGTCAGTGGTGTTTTTTGTTGCATGAACAATGGTTATGAGAGACAAGCCGTAATCTCAGAATACAATATTTTTTGCTTTTGATCCGTTAACGCTTTGCTTCTTTTCTCTCTTTTTAAATTGCTGCGAGTTCTTGTCACTGAATATGGTAACATAATTCTCCTTTCCAATCGAGCTCACTCACTTTGGTAGATATCATGTTCTTCAACAATTCTGTGTTAATTATCTTAGTCCTAGAGCTCATATGTAACATATATTGTGAAGTTGATTGGTCTAAATAGCTAAGGTTATTTTACAGGAAGCATTATTAAAGAGCAATGAAGTTTTTGGAACATTTAAGCAGGAGATTGAGAAGGTAATTTTGCATGCCTTTCAAACAAAATAAAGTCCGTCAAAATCTACTTTCTTCAATTTTCTTTTTTTTTTGTTGATAACTTCTGCATTGTGTTAAGCAATTTATGCTAATTTTTTATATGGCAACACAGATGGGAAAATCCATTAAGGAACTCAAGAAGGAGAATTCATTTTTGAAAAGCAAATGCAAAAAATCAGATGTCACCCTTATAGAACTCGTTGAGGAGGTATGTTTGTCATGTCTCAGCATATCATTTTACACTCTGCTTGAATTAACCCGTGTCAGCATTTGCTTCGTCTTTGGTCTCTGTGTCCTTATGATACATTTGCTTTCATAGTATGGAATCTCTCTTTAACTTGATGCATCATGTTTGTTTCTGTTTGCTGTGTCTCGTCTTAGAATGCAATTATGTTCTCAATGCAGCCTCAGCAAATTTTCTTGGCATTTGATGCATTAATCGTCTGTACTGTAGTCGTGCATTTTAGAAAAGATCAAGTGTTTCCTGAAAAAAATTGATGTACACTGCTTTATAACTAATTACAAGTTGTTTAGAGCCAGAATGTGATTTAACTTTGATAAGTTGTTCCAGTCAAATAGCCTTCACTGTGTTATGTATTCTCCTTTTATTTATTTATTATTGGATTAAATCACCCGGTGCACTTTTCTGATATCTGAAGAGTTTTCTTTACTGAGTTCTAAAACTTCTCCAAAACCAATGTTCGAACTCGAGATTTTTGGTTATTGTACCACTCCACCGCAACCCAAGTGTAGTGTGATATATTTTCTTGAGATATGCCTATTTAAGATTAAGAATGAGGTACTCACATTTGTCCATTTGAGCAGCGTGAAAGACTGAAGAAACAACTGGAGAAAACAAAGAAACAGAAAGAAAAATTGGAATCATTGTGCCGATCACTGCAGGAAGAAAGGAAGCAGGATTTTGGAGAGAGCAAGAGCTCCGATTCAGTTCCTGTATGATCCAGAAAGCTATGCTCTGTGTAAAGAATTTTCTATCTTTTTCAAGTTTTATTTCAACTTTAAATTACAGCTTGTCTACTCTAGGGATTCAAGAGATTTGCTAGAATGTGAGGATGACCATACCAAATGTGTGAAATTATTAGGGATTGTTGATATATATCTAATTAATTCGGATTTGAATTTGGCAAAATTATTGTGAAACTTCTCGTTAGAAGATAAGTCTGTTATTCTACTATAGTCCTCGGTGGTTGAATTAAATATTTTTTATTTAAGTATATTAACAGTAAAATATATTACTAGTAACAAAAAGTAACCAAGTAGCTGTACAGTAATTAACATAAATGTTAATTGCTCTCTGCATTTTGTAAGGACCAAGTCTATGCATAACTTTTCACAAATGGTAAACATCTAGCCAATATTCTTGCAAAATAGTTCCTGCACCTGAAAGGTCTCACCAGACTAGCATGAACTTCCCCTACTCCTTCAATAACGGCAAGAGCCCGTTTCTTATCGTCCACCTCGGGCAGCAGCGAGGACACAAGCTTCTCGGCACACCGGCTCTGTCTCTTCTTTATATCAGTAAGCTCCATTTTTGTTGGATTCTTTGCCACTCCAATCAGCACCTTGTGTTTTCTTGAATTCCCAGATGACTGGTGCCGGAAACTCCGGTCACCGGCGGAAATGGAGAAGGTTTCAAGTCCTGAACTTGCAGAGACTTTGACCGGTTGCCTTTCTTGACCAACCGGTGTGAACTTAATGGGAGAACAGAGCTTCTTGGATCACAAAACTTCTTGGTGTCTGGTGTTTTGTAGGGTATAAATTTCCCACAAAAAACAAAGTTATCAACAGGGAAAGAATGTGGATTCGAGATTTTAGAAGTGGAAAACTCAAACAAGTCGTCTTCTTGTGGTTCTTGATTGTAATAATGGAGAGGCTTAATGGGTTCATCAAGTTCTTGGTCATGGAATGTAAGATCACAGAAAGAAAGAGTCTTCAAAGTCTTCAAAGCCAGGAGAACGAATATGAACACTAATGGTGGTTTCTTCCATAATGGTTTGTGTCACAAGGAGCGGAAAAATGTTTGATTTTCTTTTGTTGTTTTGGGTTGGTAGTTATTACTAGGTTGTCTGGAACTGAGATATATAAATAAGGAATAAATTCCACAAATCCACTTCTTCTAGAGGCAACATAATTTGTGTTTATTTAATTAAAGTTGATGAATGTTTGAATAGGAAGTTTAACTAAGTGTTAATTAGGTAATCTTCTGGAAGAAGGTGATTAGAAATGAGAAGGTAAGCAACACGGAAAGGACATGGTAATGCAAGAATGAATGACTGACTCGCAGCAGAGTTACTAGAAATTTAAAATAAAGAAAAAAATGGGTTTGTAAAGGAAAATTGAAAATTTCAAGACTTTATAGATGAATGACTGCCTAAATTAATTAACCTTAATTAATCTGATGATTAACATCCATACAAATAAACGCTAAAAAAATTTAGTATTTGGGGCATTCCGAGAATTGAACTCGGGACCTCTCGCACCCTAAGCGAGAATCATACCACTAGACCAAATGCCGCTCTGTCTGACCTAAATATCTTTTTTTTGAGGCTTTTAAGCTTGTTCTGCAACCTAAACACCTCCCCAAAACCACTTCCAAGTTTGCTCAGCAGTGCTGTGAGTGAGAATCTGAGGAACGCATCGAAATTGAAGGAGATGGCCAGACTTATTCAGTTGCTTCGATCTCAATCCAGACAACTGTCATCAACCACATTCCTCTCAGGTTTTTCTTTCATTAATTTTGTTCACTTTCTCACTAGCTAAGTCTGCATCTACTAGGGTTTTAGATAGTTTGCTCTGTCAGTTATGAATCATTATCCATCTGGGTTCTTTTAAGTGCATCCTGATTCTAACCCGAAATATTTCATCTTTTTGGTTAAAATTGTTTGGGTTCGAATTCAGTTATATCCAAAAGTTGAAGTCTTTGCCACTGCCACAACATTTTTCCAACTGAATCTGAAAAAGATATTTCCCTTTTTTTCTTACATCGAAAGAATCAGATTTCATTGAGCTAAATCAACTGCCAGTGCTGCAGCGATATTATCAGGCAGTGAAAAACCCCGATCGGAATTCACCAAAGATTATTCCTTTTTCGTGAGCTTTGTTCTTGTCAGACTCTTAAGCATGCTTTCAGATGTTCTAGGTATATTTGGTTTGTGCTAGGTTTTTTGATGATCGACTGTTATATGGCTAGAAGTTCACGATGAATTGCTGATCTGAATACTCTGACGTGGCTGATGACTTGTGTTTGAGAATTTGCATTTGGAATTGTCTTTATTCTTCGGTACTTTGTGGTTAGTGTTGTCAACAACACAAATTTTCTTGAAAAATGGGAATGATTGTCTGGCATTTCCAGTTATTGTAGTGGTTTGTTTCACCGCTGTTATCTTCTTGCAGACTGATACTATATGTTCTTCAGATTAACTGCTAGTCAGCATTTTTGCTCATGTTCTTTGTGCTATTTCAACTTGAGGAACAAATTCTATTTCTTTTTTTGGAACTTTGTGCTAATAAATTTCTAACTATTTTTAGAATTCAGCTATGCATGACTATTTCAGGATCATGTCTTTTTTTGAAAGATGTTTCGTTGTTTTGTTAAGTTTGCTTTTCTTTGATGTCCATATTATCAAATGTCGATTTTTCAGTTATGATAAATATACATGCTTGATCAACTTTTTGTTCCTAACATGTGTATTGACAACAACATTTGAGTGGATTTGCTGTGAATGCGATCTTTATCAAATTTATATTTCTTTAAGGTGGCTGAGCTCATGCTTCATTCACAATTATGTTTGGCATTTTGAAATATTTGCTGTGGTCTGCTCCTCCAATATCACACAGAATAATTAGTTTACACTTATTTTGTTATCCTACCACCTTGCTTGTGGGTTAATGCTTTTTCTTTTCTTCTTTTTGTAGATTTTCTAACTTTCCTCTTGTAACTGCTTACAAATCTGCAATATATTTTCAGTGATTTTGATTCTTCTGAATGATGCATGCTTTTAACATCTTGTTGTTGACTTTTTCTCTGCTGTAGGTTATAATTCCTGTAGGTTTGGCACATGGGCGCACTCTCAGTACCCTCAGTGTGCCACTCCCAGGTTAAACCCTACCTTTCAATGTGCTGCTGTCCAAAAGAGATGGGCATCTGCAGCATCAGACAATAAGATCAGTATTGGCCCTCGTGGAGATAAAGAAGTTGAGGAGAAAGAAAAGGACCCAAATCTGGTCTATGAAGGTCCAATCTCATCCACCATCAAGAAAGTGAAGATGCTTTCTCTTTCAACCTGCTGTCTCTCTGTATCCTTAGGCCCGGTGATAACCTTTATGACATCCCCTGATATGAATGTCATCTTAAAGGGTGCAGTTGCTTCTACAGTCATAT
>CAODLS010473422.1:0-14926 GCA_948243855.1 Flueggea neowawraea | reverse complement strand
CAACACGAGTACAAACACAATGAGAACAAACTGAAAATTTAATGTTTCCTTTATTATTCGACTACATCAAAATTTAAATTTTTCTTTATTATTCAAGTACAAACGAGACCAAATCGAGTACAAAACAAATTTAGCTTTTTTTTTATTATTATTCAAGTACAAAAAATATTTAGGTTTGAAACCCTAGCCGCCACATCTTTCAGTCGCCACCCATCTCCTACCACCGTTCTCACTCCCATCACGTCTATCCATCCCATTATCACTCTCGTTGTGCCTCGATGCCCAACTCTTCGCTACCCAGCTCTCTCTCTCTCTCTCTCTCTCTCTCTCTCTCTCTCTCTCCAGATCATAGCAACCATCGACTCCCTCTCCAGCTCTATGATCGTTCCCATCGCGTCACGCTTTCTCTTCGGGTAAGCTAAGGTTGTGTTGTTTATAAGGAAGACAATCGAGGATAAGGAGAATAGAGGAGGAAGAAGTGGACCAAGGATAGAAGAGAGAGAAAAAGAAGTGAGAAATGCAAAGGAAAATAGAAGGGAGGAGAGAGAAGGAAGAAAGGAGGCAACAAATGAGAGGTAGGCAGATGAGGAGAGCATACGGAGGAGGAGAAGGCGGTGAAGGAGCAAAGAGGCAGAAAGGGAGGCAGAGGATCAAAGAGCAGAGAGAAAGGGAAGAAAGGTTATAGAGGAGAGAGAGAGAAGCATAAAGAGAAAAGAATGAGAGAGAGAGAGAGAGAGAGAGAGAGTGAGTGAGGAGAGAGAAACTAAAAAAAGGATATTAATATTGTGTTATTGTGGAAATTAAAAATAAAACTGTTGTATTATAAAAAATATATTCTTTTATGTGGCAAATGTGAAATGTGAAAGAGAAAAAGTGGCAGCTGGTGTAATTTCCTCTAGAACTTATGATTTGTTATAATTTTTCCTTGTATTATTTATCTTCATCATCTTATTTTTTATATTTGTTATTTATGAAAAATATATTTTGAATAAAACACATTACAGAACCTATTTCTCTGCAATGTTTGGAGGGACCATGACCCCTTAGCCCCGCTAATTCTGCCTTTGTCCATATGTAGGTAAAATCACAGACAACCAACTCAGTTAAGTTGATTCACAATGTGAGCAGTGAGAGAGACATATAAATTTAATTATATATGAAAAAACCCGCATTGGTGTTAAGCAAGAGCATTTTATTGGTTAATAAAATTAAACATGCCAAATAAATTATGTTTCTAATTAAACCCCATGCGGTAAAATAGGAAAGCAAAAGCTTGGCTCTGATAGAGATATCGCAAACTACAGTGGAGGCTTGGTTTTGGCAAAGATGGCCATCTTCAGACCCGCTTGACACTGTTCAGAATAACCGGTTATGAAGTAGCTCTGTCCGTAAGGAAGCTGGATTTTGTCGTGTCCGGATTCGTAGACAGTCGCGTTTGCCGTAACTGTGCATGAGTCGAACCCTTCTTCGTCCACCACCACTACATTATATTCTTGGTAATCATAGTTGAATACTGCACTCACAAACAAAAAACAATCAACAACAAAATATTATCCGAGTAACCAATTCATTCGTACTAAAAAAGCGATAATTCAATTTTTAGTTCGAACATGTAAATAACTATTTATAAACTAATATTTATAAATTATACGAACGGAAGTTATTTTCTTTAAGATTACTATTTAGAAATTAAAATAAATAATTGTGCTGGATGATATATAAGCAGTTGGGACATACCAAGGAGATCTCCAGCATAAAAATAATTGTGCATTGATTTTACTGCAGTTACAAACCAGTAACAAAAACAATACTACTTTCGTCACAAATCTTGCCTCTGCCATTTTCTACGAAGAAGGGTTTTTTTCTTTAAAAATAAAATAGAAGACCATAACTAGACTGTATGTAGATTAGTATACTACTCTTTTCCAATATTAAAAAGGAAAAATATTACAGTTTTGGTAATTACATATTGTATTACACATATACTATTCATTGAATTATATTCAAATTATATATATATGTCAGTACCATTATTCCTGGAAATATAATACATATATTCACAGATTTGGTAATTAAAGATTATATTACATACATTCACTGAATTATTTTCAAATTCAAATCCCAATTTTCCATAATTTAACTGTAGTAATAATAACTAATAAATCGATCTAGAAATTTTGATACCGTTATAGAAACGAGAGAAAAAAAAATTGCTAGTACCCTTAGCCATGGAAATATTTAAAAAATATATATTTTCCATCTTGGTATAAACAATGGCCTCATATCACTATGGTAACTAAAATTTTAAATCTTAATTTTCTATAATGAAAAAATATTTCCAAAGTGTTATGTTGCCATTGGACCCAATGGAAGACCTACAAGGCGAAAAAAAGGATAGCAGAAGATCTCAAAGATGTTTCAAGGAATCCACTCAGATACTCAAGTCAATGTATCATTTTAGAACCCTTGTATTGATTTTGATGAAAACAAAATATAGCAAAGCCTCCATCCCCTGAACCCAACGCTTGCACCGGACTTCCATCAGCTCTTCAACCATCACCAGCACCACCAACCGTCTCCTTTTCGTTGGCTTCCACATCTTTACCTCAGGACTTAAAATCTGATCGGGGTTTGGAGTCGCTATTGATGGTCCAGCAAATGAGCATGCCAACACAAGATGATCAACCCATCCACATTTGTAACAAATGGAGGGTAGTCGCTCATTAAACTTTCTACTTCACACCATTGACCAATATGACTGGTGTTGGCTCGAAATGACAATCCAAAGCATGGTGAATTGGATTTCTAACTTTCAAAACTTTTTATAAGAGCAATTTTTCAACTAACAAATATTCAATATATGCAAGAATAATACTGATAGGTTGTATTTTAGGCATAATTTGTGTTATATTTTATATTTGTTTTGCATTATAAATTGTTATTATTCGTGTCTTTTTATGTTTTTATGCTTCTTTGGTGTTTTAGGTGGAATATTGGTGAAACATGAAAAATTGGAGTTGTTTTTGCGCATTTCAGGCGAAAACTGCATTTCTACGTGATCACGCCATAGTTGATGTGCGTTGACCAAGTTTGACCTCCTGCATTGGGCTGCATGCCAAACTTATGTGCCATGTTTTGGATGTGTTTTGAAAGCTTCTAACTCAGTTTTGTTGTTAGATAAAAACAATTAGCTTTATTATTATTTTTATTAGTTATTTTTTCGAGATTTAGGTTTTCCTAATTGGGAGATGTATTTAAACACAACTCTCTCTTTCTCCTCTTAGATTCTTTTCATGCACGTACAAGGAAGTCGTCAACTTCTCTTTGATTTTTGTGTGTTATTCCTCTAAACATATGTAACTAAACATCTTTCTAGTCGATGTATTTTCGAAGTTCAATTCATTAATGTTGTGAGACTTTCATTTTAATTGTTATCAAATATTTTGAGTATTTATTCAGTTTATGTGCCTTAGTTCCTTTATTATGGTTTATGTTGATTGCATGGTTCGGCTGGTTGTGTGATTGGATGAGCAATATAATGTTATTTAGGATTGATATTGCGTCACATTAGTCCTAATATAGGTAACAAATAACTTGAATTTATGTGTTGGACATTGTTCAATGTTATGTAACTGAATAATCTGGTTTAAATGAATCATGGTGTTTCCAGTTTCACTGGCTATGATAGAGGTCTTTTTAGTTTTTATTGTTGTCATAGATTAAACTTTGCAGGAAGTCCATGAGGTTGTCTAGTGGTTAGATAAATAATATGGAGGGCAACCCAGGGCTATCAAACAGGTAAGAAGAGATTGATTAATCGAGTGTGTCACCGTTACCTATAACTCTGTCTATTCGAATGTTTTATATTTATCTTTTGTGTATGTGATCAACTGAAAGGATTGAATGGAGAAATGCCTTGGCTAGGATTTCATTATTATTGATTTCTATCATATTTTCTCTGCTACATTTTTACTGTTTTTGAGTTACCAATTTTCATTTCTAGTTTCCTGCAATTTCGAATTCTTTTATAATTTCTACACTTTATTTTATTTCTATTTTTGGCAAATAGACAGTTCTTCACCGGTCTCTATAGATCGACCATGTTCACCACTTTACTAACATTATTGTTTTGAGCATGTTAATATTATTTTGGTAGGTTGACACCCTATCAAAATTTGGTATCATTGCTGGGGATCGGTATTTCAGATTTTGTTTATTTGCTTTTACTACTAATCTTTTCTCTTTGTTGTATGCATTATTCTTTGTTTGCAGATAGTCTTCTATAAGATCATAAGATAGAGAAGACTTCTAAACAGTTGAGAAAAGAAGCTAGATTACTCAAAGCCTAAGCCTCTAGTTCTGTGACTTCACTACATAAACCTGCTGAGAACGTTGTTGTTGCTGAAATTGATTTAGGAACTGAAATAAAAATGGCTGACAACAACAACACCAGACTCGTTGTACCACCTGTTGCTTCTACTGTAGCTCCGCCTGAACATACCTTGAGAGATTTAACTGCTCCATCAGTTGCTCAGCAATCATTGTGTATTCAATATCCACCATTGGGTGCACCATTTGAGTTGAAATATGGCCTCATTTAGCTTTTGTCGAGGTTTCATGGTGTGGAGAATGAGGATCCGAACAAACACCTGAAGGAATTCCATATCATTTGCTCTAGTTTCATTCCTCAGGGTATTCCATAAGATCAAATTAAACTGAGAACTTTTTCTTTAGCATTGGTGGATTGGGTTAAAGAGTGGTTCTTCTATTTACCTCCTAGTTCGATTGAAACATGGGCTGATATGGTTCGATTGCTCTTGGAGAGGTTCTTTCCTGCCTCCAAAGCTGCTAATTTAAGAAGAGAGATTTGCAGTATCAAACAGAGAGATACTGAAATTTTATATGAGTATTGGGAGAGGTTCAAGAGGCTTTGCGCAAGTTGCCCTCAACATGGTATTTCTGAGCAACTCATAATTCAATGTTGTTATGATGGTCTTCTTACATTAGAACGCAGGATGCTAGATGTAGCAAGTGGTGGGGTGATCATCAATAAATCACCTCAAGAGATTCGGGAACTGATTTTAGTCATGGATGCGAACTCACAACAATTCAGTTCCAAACCCAAATCTTTAATGAGGTACATGCTAAACCTTTTGATCCATGAATCGATGATATTACCTATTTGTTGCATCAAACCATTGCTGTGGTGAACGAGCTAGTTATTAGTCAATGGCAATTAGTTCAGAAAGCACAAGTGTGTGGGGTATGTGGTGCGTAAGGACATCCTACTAATTCGTGTCCCTCACTGCAAGATGATGATTCTTGGGTCCAAGTTAATGCGATCAATAATTTTAATGGGCAATCACACATGAGATATGATCCATATTCCAATACATACAATCCAGGATGGAGGGATCATCCAAACTTGAAGTATGGAAATAAAAACAATTTGGGTCAGAATTCTTCTCAGAAACAGTATATATGAAGGACTGATAGGTTGCAAAGCTTAGAAGAAATTATAATATCATTGGTTATTTCAATAGAGTCTAGTAGTTTAGAGCTGAAAGATCAAATTAGCAAGTTAACTACCTTTGTTAACAAGCTAGAAAATAAGGGAAAGTTGCCTTCCCACCCTGATATCAATCCAAGACAAAATGCTAGTGTCATTTCCATTCGAAGTGGAAAAGAAAACCCTAGTACTGAAAAAATGTCATCATTCCTACATGCCTATGCCATAGCGACTAAAACTGAAACAGAGACTCCAAAGAGTTCCAAAAATGTACCAGTGGCTGTGAACCTAGAAAAGTCACCTTTTCACACAGATTGGAAAAGAAAAAGAAGGTTTTGGATTATCAATAAGTGTTGGAAACGTTGAAGAAGGTTGAGATCAACATTCTTCTGCTTACTGCAATTAAGCATGTACCTCATTATTACAAGTTTTTGAAGGATTTGTGCACTAGTATGAACAAGTTGAAGGGGAATGAATGAGTTTGCATAGGAGAAACAGTCTTTGTTGTGTTACAGAAGAAGATGCCTATCAACAAGAAAGACCCAGGTATGTTTACTATCCCATGTAAAATAGGTAATGTTAGAATTGAAAAGGCTATGTGTGATTTAGGTGCTTCTATTAATTTAATGCCTTTCTCTTTTTATTCCACATTAAATCTTGAACATTTGAAGCAAAATGGTGATGTGCTTACACTTCTTGCTGACCGTTCTATTGTCTTTCCTGAAGGTGTTCTAGAGGATATTTTGGTGCAGGTCAACGATTTAATTTTTCCTTCAGATTTTTATGTGCTAGATATGGAGGATGATGGAACACCCAATTTATGAATGTTGTTGTTGGGGAGAACCTTCCTTAAAATAGCACGCACCATGATAAATGTGCATGAAGGGACCCTAACCATGGATTTCGATGGTACTAGGATCGAATTCAATATCAACGAAGCAATGAAGCATCCTAATGATTTTTCTCGTGTTTTTGCTATTAATTGTGCTAACCCATTGTTAGAAATTTTTTTGGAATTTCATGGTGATTTGCAAGATGTTAGTGTAAGCAAGGTGAAAAATACTAAGGAACTGAAAGTACCTGATAAGACGATTGTGTTACAATATGGCAATGCAGTAACCAAGAAGATGAATAAAGGGGATCCAAAGAAAAATATTTCTTTAGTTGATACAACCAAGCGTGAGCCCAAATCTGTTAGGTTCTGGAGGAAATTTCGTACCAGGAAAAGAAAGCAAAAAAGGAGTGTGTGGTGTTTGTTCCAAAGGACAATCCTGCTATCATTCATGAGACATTGCCACCAAAGAAGAAGGATCCATGTGCAAAGATGCATATGCTGAATGTTGAGAAATGATAAAGATCCAACTAAGTCCAGCTAAGATGACGTTAAATGAGCTTTTCTTGGAAGGCAACCCAAGATTAGTTAATATTATTTTCTGTTTATTTGGTTTGTTTAATTATTTGCATGTTTAATTTTTAGTTGTTTACTTGATCGAACAATTTATGCTTATTTGGAGTATGTTTGCTTTCATATTATTGTTCTAAAATTTTTGAGGATGTGGTTACACTTGGTTTCAAGGATGGACTTGTTTTGCAGTGAAAATAAGTGAAGTGAATGATGAATTAGTACAAGAAACTAAGTGTGGGAAAGCTCTAGTGTAGACACGTGAGTTAATAGGTGCATGACCATTAGCCAGATGATGCCGTTTTTGTCAAATAGAACCCAGTTGCAAATTGGCGAGCATAAGTTCTACCCCACAACACTCCATCAGCTCAGAAATGTTGCCGTTTTGCGTCCTGGACCGCCCAGCCACCGAACTAACGTCGTTTCTTCAAAACACAAAGAAGCATTTCTTTCACCCTTTTGCTCACTTTTTATTTTTATTGTCTTTCATTTTCATACAATGAGGGCAATGTGAATTTACGTGTGGGAAGGGGATTTGATTGTATTTTTCAGTTTTATGTGATTTTTATTTTTTATTTTTAAGTGCTTTTTGTTGAATTTTAACAGTTTTCATATACTGTTTGTGTTGTTTTTGTTTAATTGTAATGTTTTATTTCTTGTTGCATATGCATGTTACATTCAGTTTATGTGAATTCCTATGTGAGATTATCTTAAACATTGAATAATTTGAAACTTTAGGAGTTTTAAAGTTCAATTGTCTTTATATACCCATTTGTGTAAAAGCTTGGATTTCTATGTATCTTAACTTCAGGATTAAACAGCCTCTAGTAATAGAGTTAAAAGGGAGTCACAATTAGATTCACACATAAAGTCGTGTGAGAATTTGAGACATAAACATTTTATTTTCTTGATGTGTGATTTATCATTCATATTAGGCCCCTGCTGGGATTTGTCATATAGTGCATTTCGAAGACCACACCATTCAGTTGAAACACTGAGACGACAAAAGGCATTGTTTGTTATCCCTTTGTGTTATCTTGTTCTTTCAACATCCACCTTTTACATTTACCACTTGTTGAACCTTTTGAGCCTAGACCTTTTGCTTTGTTTTAAACCCGATTTAACCATTCCCATTTTTATTCTAGACCTTCAATATTTGAACGTTAAGTTGAGAGATTCTTAATTGTGATAGATTACCAATGTAATTTTTGTGCTAATGCTTGGAGTTGTTATGATACTATACATGTCTTGTTCGTGATTTTTATGCATATTATGCATTGAAATGTGGTTGTCCAGCTGTGTTATATGTGTTGAAATGTGGAATTGATTTGCTTGAAAAAGAAAAGAGGAAAAAAAAAAGAAAATAGAAGAAAAAGAAAGTTGAAAAAAAAAAAGAAAAGAAGAAGAAGAAGTGATGAATAATGATAAAATAAAGCAGCACATGAAAGAAAGTTAATTGTTTTATTGCACAACCTTGTTTGTTAAAGAATGGACGTGTATTTATTTTGCATTAGCTTGGTACGTGTATGTTATGGGAATGTATCACTTGTTCTCATTATTTTCTCTCCCAACTTATTAACCTTTATATTCATCCCCATTACAAGCCACATTAAATTCCTTTTTGAACTGTGTTTTAGTTGAATTTTTATTGGTGGTTACGATTTGACTTTATGCTAAATGTTGGAAAGACTTGCTATGGGTGTGTTCGAGTGTAAACACTTACACCTAAACACTTTGAGAGATAGAGTGAAACTTGTGAGGGTGTAAATTTGACTATCTTTTTTGGGGGCACTAATAGTGTGAAGATAATCTTTTTAGATAGTCGACCATCCTGGCGATGATTGTATTTTCTCTTGAACTTTCGATACATATCAATTTTGGTTTAACACTATGTGGAGGTAAAAAGTAATATTCATAGTCGTCAGAAGAGTTACACTAATCCAAAGCGTAAAAAATTGGAGTTTGTGGTTGGTGACCATGTATTTCTCAAGGTATCTCCAATGAAGGGCATTATGAGATTTGGGAAGAATGGCAAGTTGAGTCCGAAATACATTGGTCCATTTGAGGTTATCGGTCGAGTAGGGGTAGTGACTTATGAGTTGGCACTGCCGCCCTAGTTTGCTTTTGTTCATATGGTGTTCCATGTATCGCTTTTACAAAAGCACGTCTCTGATCTGTCGCATATTATGGCACCATAGTCGGTCGAGGTTAGACCCGACTTGAATTATTATGAGGCTCCAGTCCGGATTGTTGATCGACACCTTAAGAGACTCCAGAACAAATAGTTTGTTTCGGTGAAGGTGATTTGGAGACACCACTCAGTAGAGGAGGCTATTTGGAAGGCCGAGGAGGAGATGCGGCTTAGATATCCACACCTGTTTGGCTTTGAAAATTCGTAGGTTAGTACGTTTCTGTCTTTATCTCTGTTCATGCATTATTGCATTTCTATTCTGCATACTCGGTTCATTTTCCATGTTTTGGATCGAGTGAGTTAGATACTCGATGATGTGTCCATGGAGTCCTAAGATTGGAATTACTCCTGAGTACTTAAACTCGGTGGTTGATGAGGGGATTACTAAGTTGGTCTTCCTTTAGAGGCCTAAGTTCGTATGTCTAGAGTAGGAGTGTACTCTGATACCAAAGGTGGTATTTGTGCAGTTAGCTCTGACTCAGTTTCTTGGAAATTTAGGAACGAATTTCTTTTGAGGGGGAGTATGTAATATCTCGTCCGTTCTGACTAGAATCTGATGGTATTCCGTCTAGACTTCAGGGAAATTTGGGGTTTTAAGGTGTTAACCTTGATCGAGAATGTTAGGAGGTGGTGTTGTGTGTGCAAGTCACGTTGAAGGTCATCTGTGTGCATTGAGGATAGTTCTACGCTCATAGATTGTTGTCAGAAGGTCATCTACGCGAGCTAGAGTAGGTTCAACGCCCGTAGATCGATGTCTGAGTAGGATCGTGAACGTGCCTACGCACGTCTGCGTGCGTTGGAGACGTCTACGCACGTTGGACGTCATTTAGACTTGAACCGTGAGCGAGCATAATGATCTACGTGCATAGCACATGGTAGAATGCACGTTGATTTTAGATCTGAGGGTGGAAAGTCATCAGATCCGTCATCTACGTACGTTGAAGCCTCGTTTACGCATGCAACTCCTTGTTCAGTGCGCGTAGAACCGGGCACAACGCACGTAGATGTGCTAGGTTTGGGAGACTTAAGTGAAATGTCACGTTTCAGTTCTGATGGTATATAAATACACCCACCCACTACTCTCTTTTGTCATAACTCATCTTAACCACCAAAATTGCTCTCTCATCTACTCTTCTGCACTTTCCATCACTCCTCAGTACTTCCATTTCTATTCTTAAGGTAAGCAACGTCCTTGAATCTCTTCTTCTCTTTCTTATTTTTCCACATTTGTTCATCTAGGGTTTTGAATGAATATTTGGGTTTTGTTCAGATCTTCCTTTTCTGTTGTAAAGGAAGTTAGGTATGGGTAGATTATGGTTGGTTAAGATTGTAACCATGGGATTCTAGCTTCGAATTTAAGAGATTTCGTGTTTGAATGAAATGGGTTTACTCCGAGCTAGGGTTCTAAATTTTGGTGGATTTTTCATCAGCAGTGGAGTTGTTTCTGATGTATTATGATGGATTGGAGTTAGAAATACTTGGATATTGAGTTGAGTGTCGAGATTTGATGATTTGTGTCTATGGGATCAAGAAATTCGAATTTGAGGGTTGAGATTCTTAATGATTTTGAGGTTGTTTATATGATCTGAGGCTAGATCCTTGCTTAGGAGGCAGTTTGCAGCCAATGTGGGTGATTGTTCAATCGGGTATGGATCGAATTGAGAGTTTGAGTATTTTTTGCATAAGTTCTCGACGCCGCCTAGGGTTAGATGGCATTTGCATTGCATGCATACATTCAGTATTGCCACAGTACCATACCATATCTTGATGTTTGTTGTGTTGTATCTGTTACAGCTTCGCGTATCTGTCAGCATGAGCAGTCACCTACTAGCAGTGTTTGACTGGGTCCTCAGCTTTGAATACCAGGTGAGTGAAATGACAGTTTTAGACACATGGATTGTGTCTTCAAAATTGAGTATGTTATTTTGATATGTTTGGCTATGATATGAAATGGACTAATAATTATTGGGTTAATTAATAATTGAGATTATGTGATTCTTAATAACCAATGTTTTGCTATGAAAATCTAAAGTATATATTGGTATATATATACAAGAGTATTCTGTATAATATGGAATAAAGAAAAATATGATGCATAATTGGCTGTGCAATATTATGTACATAACATTTTGATATGGGGACACCTAGCTACGGGGTACGTAGCCTTTGGTATACCAATGCTTTGTCAAGGCCCTAGTTACCAGGGTAATGAGGTGACTGTATATCCGGCCAAATATACGTGTTTATTTAGCAGTCAAGTAGCGGAGTCCACACTGCTATTATGGATATTAATATTGGTCCCGTACTAGGAATCCATATATATATATATATACTGTCTGAATGCTTGTTGTATGATCTGAATGCGAACGTTTTTTTGTAAAACAAATTTCAAAAAATGTATTACATACGTAGTATGTATACTATATGGTATCTATGTATGGGTGCGGTGTTTTTAAAGGGTTTTCAAAACAGTCTTGTGATGCACGTATGAGACGATATGGAGTGTCGTTTCCTCACTAAGGATTCTTACCCCTTTTTCTTTTGTTGTCTATGTTAAACCTCTTTTACATATGACATTTTGGAATCTCAACATCTGATCTGTACTTCGATCCTAGTGATGCGCTTCTTCTCTATAGTGAGTGTCCATCATTCGAACTCTATTTTTGTTCAGTCGTTAGAGCTTCACATCGGGCTATTGTTGGGATACTGGGCTACACATTTTGTATTTTGGGATACGTCTGATATTTATATTTTCACCGATATTTTTTTATATTGTATATATATGCATAGACTTATATATATATATATATATATATATATATAGTTTTCTTTCATTTATAAACATTTTATATTTATAATCGTTTTCAATAAATATTTGGATAAATTGGGTAGATTGTCTGTACACTGAGACTTGTGCGAGATGTGCTAGACTCTCATAGACGATCCGTCTCGTACGCTGGTCATGGTCCCGACTATAGGTAGTGACATATGGCTTCGGAAAGTTCCTCTTTAAGCTTCTGAACATCCTTGGGTTTTGTTAGAAACCCTTGGAAGAATGAAACTCTTGTCCTCCTTTTCCAAGAACCTCTAATCCTGTGGCTGTCACGATCACGCTGAACTGAACGCAGGTTGTGGGTTTTGAAGATAAAGAAAACGATTGTGATTGGGTTAAACTAACGGTTTGTGAAGAGGAGAGTTTTGTTGAGGGAAGAGAAATTGGGAGGTTAATAGCTGAACAAGTTATGGCCATTAAAGATGAACTTGGTGGTTATGGAAGAGGACTGCTGTGGCTAGTATTATTTCTTTGCGCAATTTCACTAGCCATTCTTGAGGTTTTGTGATTTCTCATATTTAGTCCCTGTGGTTTGTAAACTAATACACTTGGTCTCCCTCTTCTTTTTCCATGCTTGCATTTTAACTGTCATTCTAAAAACACCAAAATAGTCTAATTTAAACTATAAGATGCCCTTATAAATAAATTAGTTGTTTCTCCAAAGAAAACAAACAGTGACGTTTCTGAATAGTTCTTAATACAACATATATATATGACTAGTGTTGAGTCCATATATACAAGGAAGAGACTTTAATATGCAGTTTCTTCATGGTGACTGTAGCAAACACTTCATATTGACATATTGACATGGCAAAACCCATCAGAAATGTGTTGCAGTAGAACCTTCAAAAAATTCTCCATTCCTTTATCTACCAGCTTATGAGCCAAAATCACGATACCCCATCAAAATGATTAGTGCATCAGCCAGGTACACGGTAAGAACGATCGACCATTTTCAAGATGAATATGTTTTCTTTGTCACCCCTGGATATTCTGTTGAAATGTAAACTACACATCAGCAATGAGATCACTATATCCTTTACAACTCTTCAATTGCCACATTTTGCATTCAAACTTCTAAAATGAAAACTTGAGGCACAATAGTCCATAACATAGTGCAAAAAGATATGTAAGAGAAAAATGAAAGAACATGAAATCCAATTGGCCAAATTCAAGCTCAAGGAATAACACTCACCGCAGTTCTTCATCCAAATAAGTAATTTCCAACTCACCACGAGCTCTTCCGGGTGCCTTGATGGGTATCTATAGACGATTATAAATCAACGACTTATTTAATATACATATTTTATGAGCATCAAACTCATGCACGGCTATATAAAGGTAATGTGACTGACATAAGCTGTAGTTTAAAACATATCAAGCCTGAAGGCCAAAAATAAAGCTTGCGGCATCTTTATCTTATATAAGGGGAAAAAGAAAGAAAAATGCATCCATGAAATTTTAACCCATAACAGGATTTATTTTTTAAACATTTACCCTGCAATTCATTGATGCAATGTTAACTATTGGTAATGAGAGAATACTAACCAGACCAGCAATTTTGAAAGAATCAAATTTTACAGCCACCTTTCTTGTGTCTAATTGTGTTAGATCTGCTCTTCAGAAAATATACACTAATGTTGCTATAACATAACCGTCTCACCTTCCCTTTCAGATTCGAACACAATTTGATATTTTGAACAATCTTTTTATTTGAATCTTACGCAGTGTATATCCAGAAACAGAGTTCTACTGCTTTGTTGCTATATTTGTGTACAAATGAACTGTTAAAGAAAAGGCAATATCGCAAATGCTACTAAAATTAGTGACAGCAAAACTGGACAAAATTGCCTACCAAAACTTATTCCATAAAAGAATATCAGTCGCCAGCAAATATAACCCCTAATAAGAACGATACAGTACATAATAACAATATATAGCACAGTTGTCAATAATCAGACATTGTATCAGTACTTTGATAAATGTTTTCAATTTCAAACTTCAGTTTTTCGTCTTTTATAATACATATATATGAGTGGCAATCTTGAAGACAGAAGAAAATATAACGAAACTGTTAGCAATACTTTTGGAGATAAGAAATATAGAATTGAAAAGACAATAACATGCTTTTCTGTGGAACCAGCTGGATAAAGAAGCAACTAATAAATGATCTCCCAAACAGCAATCCTACCTTGTGAAGAAGAAAATTCCACATAAAATATAAACTCATGCTTGAAATCCTTTTAAACATGATATATTTAAATATTACCTGATTGAATGTAGGCCATGACTCCATATTCTGGGCCCTAAGCGTGTCCAAATTAATTGCTTGGTAGTTTGTCTTTGATCTTAAAAACTTTGGTCTCTGCACATGAGTTTTAAAAATACACCAACTAACAACAAAATCAAGAAACATGAAAACAAAAAAAGAAGACGGCTGATAAATATTTTATCCTTCTCATCTTAAGAAAAAAATATTGCAAAAAGGTGATGAAGAGAAGAAAAACTTATTTATCTTGATACACGTAGGCATTGAACTCGCATTATGTGCCTAGTTCTAGTTGAGTTGAAGCTTTCCAACTACATCCCTGAGCTTTCGAAACCAGAAATTAGTTCATGGACATTGTTGTAAAATGGTGTTAATAGAACATTGAAAAAACTTGCCCTCATTTAGTCAATTGAGGGATTATGGCATGCTTCTGCAACAAAGATCCATATCATACTCTATCACCTTATCTGTTTGACTTGTGGAACCAAACCTAAGCTTCCGAAGTTCATGTCAATCAAACTATCCCAGACTACAAAACTAATAAACAGAATAACTGAGTCCTCCAGTCTAATTCCTGTTGGAATTCGCGGCTAAAATATGACATTCATATACATACATGGTAGCGGATATAACAAAAATTTAATGCCTTGAATTCCCCCAAGGACCCATGCATATCAACATATATAATTAAGGTTGGAAGATTTACCTTTCACCAAGGCACG
>CAODLS010473329.1:0-13883 GCA_948243855.1 Flueggea neowawraea | reverse complement strand
CATTGATTTCTAACAACTACCAAGCATCAAAGCATTGAATCTCTCTTTTATTGATACAAGTGTATTTGCTCTTAAAATCCATTCTTCATTTACTTGTATCACTAGCTTTTAATCTGTTGGTGAGTGTTTGTAAACACCTTTGAAAAGAGTGATTGTGAGAGGGATCAAGGGTAGATCCTTAGGTAGGTTTTTGTTCTTGAACCGGAATCAAGAAACTTGTAAGAGTTCTCACTTAGCTAGAAAGTGAAGTTGTAATCTTTGAGAAGATTGATAGTGGAAATCCTAAGTTGTGATACTTAGGTAGTGGATGTAGGCATCGAGTTGGCCGAACTACTATAAGTTCTTGGTGTTCTTTCTTTTACTGCAATCATTTTCAAAGAAATTCAAAGCTTCTAATAGCACATTATTCAACCCCCCTTCTAGTGTGATTATCGACTCAACACAACTGCGCTCATAGAAAAAGGAACAACTAGCGTAGCTGAAAACAAGAGCTTATTGGAATATCTCTGAGATTGTTAAGGCGCGCTAACAAAGAATAAGGCATGTTATCGAGGAAGTAATCTGAATTGTCTTGGGTACAACAAACCATTAACGTTGGTAGAAACGTTAATGGTATCAAGAACGCCCGTATTGATTAAAGGTGATCCTCGAAAACAATTCAACAACGCACGCTAAAGAGGAACTGAGCACGTGGTAGGAGGACCACTCAGAAGCTGACAAAGCCAAGACGCTCCTCGGGAATTTAAATTTGAATATTCCCTTCGCACAAAAACGTGTTAGAACCAAAGATTTGATCTCTGAAATCGTTAAGGCACGCAGAAGTTCAATAAGGTGTGTTAATGTTATGATCAACGCGCACAGAAGAATGATCAACGCACATGGAAGAATGAACAACACAGCAGAAGATCACCAACGCACATTGATGATGATTCAATCAAAGTCGAGACCACTGGAATTCTATCAACGCAGGCATACTTTCATACACAGCACGTAGAACGCAGATGGAACAATGAACAACGCACGTAGAAGATGAACAACGCACGTTGTGAAGGGTGACATCATTATTGGACAGAATTTGTCTTATCTCACAACAGCTACTTCAAGACTCTAACGACTATATTTCGTAGAATGACTATAAATAGACGTCCCAGGTCAGAAGAGAAATAAGAGATACATTTGCTAAGAATTGCTATTAATTTTATTTCTCTTCTTTACCTTTACAACCCTTTTGAGCTATTCTTTTGCAATCTTTTTGTTGGGTTGGTGTGAGCTTTAATCTGTTATACCTTTAGGGTAAATCTGTAACAAGCAATGTTGTTTGCTTGTGGTAGATAGATTTTCTAGTGAGGCTTAGAAAACTAGAGTTTTGGTTTCCTAGTTGATCCCATAAAAACTTGGGATACGGTTTGCTTGTTGAGCCCGCAAAAATAAGTGTAACGGTTTGTTTGTTGAGCCCGCAAAAACAAGTGTGTAACGGTTTGCTTGTTGATCCCGTAAAAATAAAGTGTAACGGTTTTTCTCCACCCGGAATTGAGGATATAGTTGATTGAACTCTCTAGTGGATCCAGAGGAGTGGACGTAGGTCATGAGGACCGAACCACTATAAATCAAATTTGTCTTTCTCTCTCCCTTACTCTCCCTCATTTACTTTACTTGCAATATTCTATTTGTGAATTGGTGATTTATTGCTTCCGCACTTATACTTTGATCTTGATTTAAACAAAACCTTGTTATTTGCTTTTGTTTGCAAAAAATTTTCAACAAAGTTTTGAACTTGCTAAAACTCCAATTCACCCCCTCTCTTAGAAGTGTCATTCTCATTGGGACTAACTAAGTTTTCACTCTTTATATGAATTAACTCTGGAAGCATTCCTTTAATATTAATATTTTGGGTTTAATATTATCTTTTCAATATTTATTGAATTTTCTTGTTCTAATTACAATTAAGAAATTATGTTGGATTAATTGTGTTATGTTTACAATGAGAGTTGTAGTATAATAGACTTATAAACATCAGGTTGGTTGAGAATCATTGATAGATTGTGATTATTGACTAATTACTCGAAAGATTGCTTAATGAGTCGTTGGCATAACTTGGGTTCAATTTGATAATTGAGATATTAAAATTTCACTCTTGTTACTTCAATTCGATAGATTAGTTGTCGCTTAAGAGAGGATAACTAAGAATATTAAATATCTAGAACCTTAGCGTTATTAAACACATTGAAAAGATTAAAAGGGAATGTAGATAGTGTTAATTCCTGATTTTGTAGTCTTGAGTAGTTCCTGATATTGAGTAGTTTTTCATTATGGTTTCTTGCCCTTCTATAGTGTTGTATTAAATTATTCACTCTTTTTTTCTTTTTCATTAATAAATTCTACCTCATGAAGATGAAAAGGTCGCATTATAGATGTCAACCTAATTAAAATGTCCTTATGCAGTTACTAATTCTTGAGTTTCATACATTTATTCAAAAATCTTGAGTAGTTGTTAAATCAATAGTTGAATTTAGTTCTTGACTGTTGTTCTTTAGTTTATTAATCATCTAATTTTTATTCTCTTGAACAAATTTTAACTAAGTCAATTAGTAGATAAACTGTAATCCTCATAGGAATGATCTTATTTTACTACTTGTACGCATTGTGCTCTTGGGGATGAACAAATTTTTGGAACTTCATTGATTATTTAATTGGGGCAAGTAAAGTACCTATATATTATAATTCAAAACTTTTAAGTAACTTCAACGACTTGTGATTTGGAACATTAGTTCAAGCAATTTAATCTACTTAATTATTTAAAGTAAATTACTTAAAACAAATAATTTTGAAAATCAATATCATTATACACAAGCACTCCAATTCAGTCTAACTCTCTAAATTTTATACATTAAACCACTTAATTAATTCAAGTAGTTTTATAATTTAATTATTTTAAAAAAATAATTAATATTGAAATTATAATTATGCAACTTATCATTCCAAAAATAATTAATATTATACATAGTATCCAAGAAAAAATTATTTTCCATTTTGTTGTATTTCAAAAAATTTGCACACTGGTCTCTTTCTCTCTCTCTCTCTCGGCTCTCGCTGCCTTTACACACTGCTCTCTCCTGTCTTGTTCTCTGTCTCGGCGCTCTCTCTCCACGCTCTCGATCTCTGTCACTCCAGTCGCTCTCTCTCTCTCTCTGTTTTTCTTTCTTAGATTTGTTCTTAGAAACCATCGACTCCCACTCCAATCTTAGATTTTTTCTCCTTATCTGTGTTTTCGAACGAAAATTGTAGAACTGATTATCCGTATATGTGTTTTAGAACTGAAATTGATTAGTTTGTATTTCTGTTTAACTCATAAGTTAGTCTGAGATGTGAACTGATTTTCGGCGGATATAGGGCATGGTCTGTGTTTAGTCTCAGAACTGAATATCCTTATGTGCTTTTAGTCTGAGATCGTCTGCATCCTCCATGGTGGCATGACCTGAATTCTTGGCATGTCTAGGAGATGTAGTTGTGAAATGTGAAATCATGATCATTTTTATGATATTTGTTTTATTTTTAGATGGAAAGTTAATCTTCATTTCTTTTAAAGATATTACTTATTAATTCTTTGAATTCTTGGCTGATTGGTTCTTTTCGTCTTGTTGTGTTTTTTGTTTTTAATTTCTGGGTGATCTCTGGATGTGTTGAATCTGATTTTGTAGATTAATCTGCATTGTTGGTGTTTTTATTCTTGAATACTTGAATTTAGGAATAAACGAGCTCTTTTAAGGAGCTTAAAACGAAGTCGAGCCGAGCTCCAATGAGCCGATTGTGTTTTCACAAAATTACTTTCATCGTATCATAAAAATATATCACAATATTTTTTTCATATAGATTAAGAAAATTAGTTGAGTTATTAATTTTATTGGAGATTTTTAAAAATATTCTTATAAATATCTAATAATAATTAACAACATAATTTACTATGCATTTAAGTAGGGACAATATAGTAAAATGTGATATAAATACTAGTATTAAAAAAAATAAGCCTATATATTGTGACAAATATAAAAGAAAATGCGGTCTATCTTTATGGGACGGAGGGAGTATAAACTAGCCTAACTCGATATTTAAATTCGAGCTGTAGTTCAGTTGAGTTTTAACTGAGCCAAGCTTGCAAATAAGATAAACAAGCTTCTTCTGAGCTGAGTTTGAGGAGCTCGTGAACATTCTTATTCCTTTTACGAGCCGAGCTCGAACAAAAAATTAGGTTCATGTCAAGGTTGAGCTTGGGGTTTTCAAAACGAGCTGAGTTTGAATACGGTAAAACAGTGTCAGCGTAAGGCATAAACCAGTGGGCCCCATGATTTTTTTTATTTAAAAAATTCTTGTATTCAAAAATATAAAATTAAAGATTAGAGTTCTATAAAAATCACCATTAGAAAATTCAAAAATAAAAAAGTAAATTAAATTATATTTTTTAAAAAGTAAATTTCATGTAACATACTTGAAGAGAAATATAATTTAGGAGGTGTATTGGATTATGATTTTTAATGACTTTTAATAACTTAAAAAGTCATGTGGTATTGGATTATGACTTTTGTAGACTTTTTAAAAATTTGAGTGTATTAGATTATAATTTTTAAAGACTTAAAAAAAGTCTACAAAAGTCATAATGTATTCAATTAGAATTTTTAAAGAGTCTATATAAGTATACCCATATTAAAAAATTCATGAATTTTTATAAACAATGACTTTTACATACTTTGAATAACATTTTTTAGATTTATATACATAAAATGTCTACACAATTCTCTTATACTCTAACTCAAGACTTTCAAAAAGTCTTTGACTGGCTTTTACAAGTGCTTCTTCCAACACTAATGTTTTCCTTGGAAGCCACCTCTCACTCCACACTTCTTCCTCTCATCAATGCCGGGGAATTCTTCATTATTATTAATCCTCTAACAGATGGAACCAATAACAAAGATGGCAGGGATCAAGACTAATTTGTATTTTTTTTTCCTTTTAGGACTTTGTTCTTCTGTTTTTTTAAAATGTTTCTAGAGCTTTCAAAATATATAACCATTATACAATATTTGTGAGTTTTTAGAGTTCAATTTCAAATTGAACATGGCAACTAGATTGTGATAAGATTATGATAAGATGCCAACTAGATTAAGGATGATATTGAAGAGTTTAAGTTCAAATTGAATTCTTATTACAACTAAGTATGATTTATAATAAGATAATGTTTATTAACAAGGCATTAGTTGGAATAAGTTAGCACTTATCCAAGGGTCAAATCCACTGTGGTCCCTGAGGTTTGACCATTTCTCCAATACAGACCCACACTTTTCAAAATTAGCCGTTTCAATCCCTCGTTTTTAACTCCGTTTGTTTTTTAACGATAAAGGTGAAATGTCAACAATGCCCCTAATATTAGTTAGAACTTCTTCTCTTTCTTTTGTCTCTCTTTCACACTTTTCGTTCCCCCCTCTCTCTATTTCCTTCCTTACTTCGCCCAAAAGCTCCACCACCACCACCGCCGCCGCCGCATTCACCACGATGACCACCGCTGCCAAAACCAACCCACCAAAATCCTCTCTCTCTCTCTCTTCTTCCTTATCTAAAACTCATCTCCACTCTCAATTCAAAACCCATCTCCACCTTTTGTCATCGTGACACACCTGAAACAAAGACACACCTTTCTCTCAACTTACAAGACTCACCTCCACTAAGACCAGAATTTGTCTCACAACCACAACCATATTCCAAACGATTTCATTTCATCCAACAAAACAAAGAACCATCCAAAAGACGAACCCGACCCACATCCACTACAAAAAAAATTCGACCCACCTTATTCCCTTCTAGACCCGACCCATGAGGTCACTCCACCATGGCCCCACCCTCCTTTATCCTCCACTAAGACCTTATCGTCGAAGGAGACAACTCAACGGCTCTATTTGAGCATCTCCTGATACCCATAGAGCCGATTGGGTTTGATGATTGTGTGAGTTTCTGGGTTTTGTTTTGTGTTTTGGCTTTTGTGGTTGATTTGGACGATGGTGGTGATGGGAAGAGAGATGGTAGATTGGTGGTAGATTTTGACAATTTTCTTTTGTGTTTTGGGTTTGGTGGTTGATTTTGACGATGGTGGTGATGGAATAGAGATGGTGGATTGGTGGTTGATTGTCAACCAACGATTCTAGAAACGGAGAGAGGGAGCAAATGAGTGGAGGAAATGGAAGAAACAGATAGATAGTCAGTGTGAGTTCTTGACAGAAGTTGTTTAGAAACACTCTAAAGAGGTAGAGACAAGATCTGCAAGAGAAAGAGGAAGAAGAGAGACGAGGAAGGTGGTGATGGGAGATGAAGAAGGAATGGGTGGGTTCGGGTTGGGTCTTTAGGTTGAATTAGATTTTTTAGTTTTTGGTTGTAGAATTTTGGGTTCATAAGAGAGGTAAGAAAGATGAATGGGTGGTTGGAAGTTTAGGGTTGGGTTGGGTTAAATTTTTGGTTTTGATTTTGGAATTTAATTGGGTTAAAGTTTTGATTTTGGTTTGAAAGAGTTATAAGGGTATTTCTATCATTAAATGTTTAAAATTAGTAAGTCTCATGTGTTATGTCAGATTTTCTGATGTGGCACGTTAAATTTGACTAACAGTGATAGACGGAGAAATTGAAACGGCTAATTTTGAAAACTGGGGGACCATATTGGAGAAATGATCAAATCTCATGGACCGCGGTGAATTTGACCATTTATCCAACTAATTATTAGTTGGTATTGGTGGGTGGTCTTGCCTATATAAAGACAAAGATTCCAATACTTCAAAGAGACTTTTGGTAAGTCTTTTGTGAGCAATTTTTGTAGAGAAAGAATCCCATTTGTGAAAGGTAGAGAGTTAGAGAGAGCTTTCTCAAAATAAAATAGTGTATTTTTCTCCTATTATAAGAGAGAATTAAATTGTTTTCTCCTTATAAATAAAGAGAGATTATATTGTTGTAACTCCTATCATTTCTCCACATAGTGAAATTCTTTTATCCTTACCCGTGGTTTTTACCCTAATTTGTTTAGGGGTTTTCCACGTAAAATCTTTGTGTCCATATTATTTTCATTACTTCTCTCAAATTTATTAGTTGCGACTCTGCTCTATTCGATCCAATTTTTGCAACATTTTATACCAGCTTCTTCATTTAATAAAAGAAATGGTTTTTTGTTCCTTAATTCTGTTGCTCAATAGTATTTTTGAGCTAACTGTTAAGAGATGTGATACATACTTGAAAGCATTTGACAACATTTCCAGTCTGAAGTTGTTTCTAAGAATATCCTGACGTTTAACATATATATCTTCAAAAAGACAACTTTCTGCACATATGGTATCGGTTTTATACGACTCTTTACTGTACCAAAGTCAGAACTTTTTACATTAAGTATGAGAAAGAGAATGAGGATCCCTTACAATAATAATAAATCTACAAGCCTTTCGCGTTCTTCTTCTTAAATAAGACGGCCATTTTTTTTTGTATGTCACGTAATGGATTGGTGTGTAAATTACTATATAATAAATCTTTGTATCATTATGACCCTTGGCCCTTGGGAACTGGAAAGGGAAAAGTAAAATCTTCTGTTTTGGAACTTTTTTCTTTTGTGTCCCCCAACACTCTCTCTCTTTTCATTCCAGGGTCACAGAAAGTTGATGGATGGTCAAGGAAACCCTCAAATTCTTTCTGTAACACACTTACCAGGTCTGTTGTTTCTGCTGCACTGACTTTGTTTCCATTTTCCAAATAATAATACAAACGAGCAAGATGCCTTTTTCTCAATGTACTTGGTGAAGTTTGCATGCGTGTGAAACCACGTCGGAAGCAGTTGCACTTGGAATGAGTCGGCGCCCCTACGTAACTTAAACCTTAATGCTGATAGGCTGCATGTCTACTTCAGCAAAAGAATGCATCATATTCATATAAAATTCCAGATGCTATTTTTGGTTGTTTATCTGAAATCTCAGCTTCTTTCAAGGTGGTTGTATTTATTTATTTGTCTGCTTTTACAGGTCAGTGATAGTTGGGTTAATCTTTACCGTAACCAAGCCGGACTGGACTAATCATGAAATCCTCTGCAGCGAAGTATTTGGAGTGATATATGTAAATTATAATGAATAATATAATGTTAATGCTAAAGCGTATAAAGTGGTCATTGCAGTTGTGTATAATGTTAATTTTGTTAAGCCTGTTTCAGCTCGTCATTCAGAGTTTTGATTTTCGCCCTCTCTGCAACTTCCTGATTTCGCTGATGATGACGGTGAATTTAATAACCTTTAATTATAGCTGGTAACAATTCAGAATACAAGAATCCAGGAAGATAACACCAAAAGTATTTCTTATCCTTGTCTCAACTGCTTCACTTGAAAGTATGTACATACTGCGTCGACATCAAAATGCATGAAAAGGGGTGGATGTGGAATTACCATTCCGAATACTTTACCAACTATGACTAGAAATAGATATATGGGGAACATCCTTTTTTGGTTATAATGGATGAAGTTAATCCAGAATTCGAGGTCACGTAACCTTTTATTTTTGGTGACCCAATTCAGTTAGTATTTTGCAAAGATAAGACATGAATACCATTACACGGCTTCGCATGTAAATGCTAACATTTGTTTACATTCGCCAGTAATAATAGTCGTATAATGCAGTCTTAGCTCATCTTCTCTTCTTTATTTTTTCCTTTCCTTCTAAGAATTCAATTTCTAGTTTAATGTTTTGGTCACTTGTATCTTGGAATTGTGCTTAATGACGCTGCAGTCGGTGTCATTTTTCCATTTCTTCTTGTATCTGATCCAACTCTAGAATCCACTACTTCTGCGCAAAGCGGCTTTATAAACCAGGCTTTCTCAGTTAAGCTCTCTCTGAACTTGTCTTGTGTAGTTAACAGAACTGGTTGTTTCATCTCAATGGCGGCAAATGATGTCCCATGTTGTGAGCCCATGTTCTGGACATATCTAATTATAAGTGTGGCTCTGGTGTTATTTGCTGGCCTCATGTCAGGTCTTACTTTAGGACTCATGTCTCTGAGTTTAGTTGATCTAGAGGTCCTCATAAAAGCTGGGCAGCCTCAGGACCGCAAGAATGCAGGTTGTTGCTAGTCCTGAAACCTGAAACACCAGTAATTTCATTCATTTCACCTAAACATATACCTCTTTATGATTATGATTCATATTAACACCTGTTTTCTACATTGTGGATGTCAGAGAAGATTCTTCCCATTGTTAAAAATCAACATTTGCTTCTATGTACTCTTCTTATTGGCAATGCCTGGCAATGGAGGTATCTTGTTTGTAACTGTATACATATTTGAATCTTCCAACAACTGATAATTAATTATTGAGTATTATTGATTAAGGCCCTGCCTATCTTCCTCGACGCGCTACTTCCGGCGTGGGGTGCTATACTGATATCTGTTACCTTGGTCCTAGCCTTTGGTGAGGTAAACTGTTACATGTGTTATACTGTGGAAGCAGTAAATTGTCTTGATTGTTAATACGATGGTTAATGTTTTCTTGCAGATTATCCCTCAAGCTGTTTGTTCTCGTTATGGACTTAGTGTTGGTGCTAGAATGTCTTTTGTAGTTCGTATAATTGTCATCGTTCTCTTTCCGATTGCTTATCCCATCAGTAAGGTAAACTATGTCTGTGTATTTATGCCTGATATTGCTGATGAATTAACCTCAGACTTTGACTCTGGCAGCTCCTGGATTGGATCCTAGGAAAAAAACATTCTGCACTTTTACGACGAGCAGAGCTAAAGACATTAGTTGACATGCATGGGAATGAGGTTAGCTTAATTCAGCCATCCTTTTCTTTCCTCATTTAATCACTCAGATACTCTCAGTTCACTAGCAAAATGTAAACCCGAAACTAGTCTAATTCCATATTATTGTTGTCTCGGAAAATGAACAACAATAATAAGAGAACTAGAACAATTGAGAATTGTGAACGTCGCCTTGAAACCTGAAAACAAAGAACACGAAGAGGCTGGGATGCTCCCCGGGAGTCTCCAATGCTCAAGTCAATACAGAATTCTATAGAGTATCAGTAGGAGTAGAGAATAGAGCACACTTCTCAAGTTGTTCTTTGTGCTTATTTATAGAGTGTCAAGTGAGGGGATATTAATGTTCTGTAACGTTGCTCATTGATGACGAGTTGTAATGTTTCTGTTACAACTCGAGATTAAATACTTTTATTGATATTTTTCAATGCCATATCAATTGCTCCCACTCTTATTTTAGGATTTTCAAAAATAAGAGTAGAATGTGAGGGTTTTTTTTTTGAAATTGTTCTTCGATAAAGGAGTATTTCACTGATTGTGTGAATGTCCAGGTCCTCAATCTGATATTTACCATCCAATCATTGAGTTGACTCACCTGCACCAACTCAGGACCGTTCTTTCTTCTTTCTATTTTGTTTTCAATTCTACTCAATTTATTTTTCTTCTGATTCAATTTGATTTCGGCTGCCAATTTTGGCTCCAATATTTAGTTTACTGCCTTTTCTTCCTTCCAAATCATGTCAAGATAGTCATCTCGTCGTGAGGTTCAACATTTTGACTCCACCTCGCGGAGTTCACCATCTCCTCATAGAGTTCATCTCTTTATAAGGCTCAACATCTCGACCCCATCTCGCAGAGTTCGATATCTCTCAGTGGAGTTCACCTCCTCGACAGGTTCAACATCTCGACCCACCTCTTGGAGTTTGCTATTTTCCTGTGGAATTCATGTCATTGTAAGACTCAACATCTCGACCCCATCTTGCAGAGTTCGGCATCTCCCCTTGGAGTTCAACATCTCGACTCCTCTCCGTAGAGTTCGTCATCTCCTCGTGGAGTTCACCTACTCAAGAGGTTCAACATTTTCTCACGGAGTTCACCAACTCGTCGAGTGGAGTTCCTCAGGAAATTTTTCATTTCAACTCCGGAATTTTGGTAGAGTTCGCCATCTCCTCATGGAGTTCACCTCCTCAGGAGGTTCAACATTCCCTATTGGAGTTTGTCATCTCCTCAGAAAGTTCAACATTTCCTAGTGGAGTTCGTCTTCTCCCCATGGAGTTACCTCCTCGGGAGGTTCAACATCTCGTTGTGGAGTTCACCAACTATCGAGTATAAGTTCTTGGGAAGTTCGTCATTTAAACTTCACTTCGTGAAGATCACCATCTTCACCATGCTGATGTCAATCATCCACTCAATCTCGTAAAGTTCGTCATCCTCATCATGCTGGTGTTCAAAGACTTTCCACTATGTGATCTTGATGAGGTACGAGCTCTTACTTGAATCGAGTATTTTATTTGCTGCTCTTATTCATGTGCTTGTTCATGTGCTTTTATTTCCTGCACAATTTGTTCCTGCAAAATTCATATACATAGTTGTTCCCCAATCACATGTCCACATGACTTTTGAGCAAGTGATTTCGATGGAGTATTAATAATAGTAATAGTTGATTTTCTTGCTGAGGACATAATAGATCAATTGTTCATGACAATACCACTTAGGATTTCACTTGTCACACATCTTAGCGAGTATATTGTCGTGTGTGTTCATGACAATACCACTTGGGGTTTCACTTGCCACACGTCTTAGCGAATAAACTGTTGCGTGTGTTCATGACAATACCACTTGTGGTTTCATTTGCCACATGTCTTAGCGAATAAACCGCCGCGTGCATTCATGACAATACCACTTGGGGTTTCACTTGCCACACGTCTTAGCGAATAAACCATTGCGTGCTTCATGACAATACCACTTGGGGTTTCACTTGCCATTCATCTTAGCGAGTACACTGTAGCATGCATGACAACACCACTTGGGGTTTCACTTGTCACACGTGTGCGATGTTCAATTTTCCATTGTGTGTGTTCTATAATGAGCACTCAATTTCCCGCAAGATTCGTGCTCCATTGCCACATCACAATCTATCTTTTCATCGATTGGTGAGAGCTTAGTTTCCAGCAAGATTTTCTACTAACATATTTGTTACGTGAGAGCCTGATTTCTAGCAAGATTTTCTACTCAGTTTACGTTTTCATCATGTAACACGCCCGATTAATCGCAAGCTTTTCTACTCACGATTTAGTTGTTTTCCACATGAGAGCTCGATTACTTGTAAGCTTTTTACTCATGGTGCATTCTAGTGGTCTCTAGATGATTCTTGTGTGTTGTTGGTGAGGAGTCAATGCTCGGATTCACTCCATGTTCTTAACGCTTTTGGTTACATAGGCCCAGTTTCTCGAAAGCCCTTTTTGTATTATGTGGCTAAGCACTAGACTTGCCTTATCCTATTCTTCATTCACAAGAGTAGTTATTTATGCATGATAAAGAAGAATGTTACTCGTTAAATAGAAAATTATACGATAAAACATCAACAAACCCTCAAAGTATTCAGTTTTTTACCACCATCTAAAGTATACATAAGAGACAAAGTGTGACATTTCTGGTGAAAGCATGCCTAGTTGGCCCCATGCTTATCACTTCATTGATCATCATTACTTCTTCAGTGCCTATTTCTTATTCTACCTCACACTCAGCAAGTGTGTGGCATCCCTTTTCCTTTTATTGTTGATGATAAAGGCATTGATGGACTATTTTCTCAGCTAGTCAATGAAAGATTGAGACGCCTCCTTTAGTCCTTTGAATCAAGATCAGACTGTTGACTCTCAGTTTTGATGATTTTAACAAAACATGTGAAAAATTTAAGAAATGTACGTTGCAGCCAATGATAAGAACATTGCAATATGATTAACACACGTTCCATATGACACAAGTAACTTTGATCATATCAAAGCAATTCTGGGTTTTCCAGTTGAGGTACAAGTCGCACAATACAAGATACAATTCACGTTATCGAGTTGAACTAAGGAGGCAGTAGGCATCTGAAAACTACAAGTCACGTTGCATGAAGCGCAAGTCGAGTTACTTGAATGAGGTGTTCCCGGTATGAAATGCACTGGTGTACAAGTCAAGTTGCAGACTATACAAGTCACGTTGACAAGAATGAGCATCAGACTTGAATTTGATTTGAGGGCAATGGAAATCAACGTTACATTATGCTTCAAGTCACATTGTGAGTAAAGGAGTCACCTTTGAAATCTTTCTTCAACGCATGTTGCACGCAGATACAAGTCACGTTGTATAAGGTGATGTTAGCTTCTGACAAGTTGGCGCCTTGGGATTCAAATTTGAATATTCTCTGACACCTGACGCAATCACGTGAAAAAAATCAAAGGACAGATCTTTGGAGATCGACAACGCACGTTGTATAATCAAGTGCCATGTGCAACGCACATTAAGGCATGATCAATGCACATTGCAAATGGACACAAGTCGCGTTGTACGAAGAAAATTTCTAGGTGAGCATTCTGGATGGAGACAAAAGTCACGTTGCATACACATAAGATACATTACATTGTGCAACATTTGAGGTTGAAGCATCAGAGTTGGATGCAAGATATGTTGAAAGGAAGCAAGTCACATTGTACATCAAAGGGACATCTACAACGCACGTTGCATGGGTTACAATGCACGTTGTATCGGCTGATGTAATCAAAATCATATTATCTTTCTCATTTCTTAACGACTCTTTCAAGTCTCATAAAGGCTACATTTTGGAACCTATCTATAAATAGAGGTATGCACGTCAGAGACAAAAAGAGAACGCATTGAGAGTGTGCCCAAGCTTTTCAAATTTCATTATTGACTTTCTCTTTCTAAGTGTTTTCAAGTTCTTACACCACAACTAGCTTTTGTATAGCTATTTGCTTTGAGAGTTGGTGTGATAAGATCATTCTTGTTATGTTAAATCATTGTGTAAACAAGCTTTGGTTGTAAAGCTTGTGGGTAGAATAGGTTT